>WNGS01061180.1:0-11947 GCA_020271785.1 Procambarus virginalis
TCTAGGGAATTAATAAAAGGCTGGTTACAACAAGCCAGTTTACTGGCATATAATTAGGGCACCGTAGAACTAATAATACATAACTGACGCACTAAAGATGATACTTCCATCAGAAAGAGAGAGATTCAACACATGGCTCACTAGTCCATAAATCAGTTGTCACTCTACTAGCAAATCAGCTATTAACTTAGTGTCACACTCGGTCAACTATCAAATCGGTTAACCTACACATCAGTTAACAACTCGGTAACAAATCAATATTGAATCGGCTATCATATCAGTAATGGCGAATACATAGGCATAGCTGACATCAGGCTCCATCTCAGCGCAGTGGTACACTATCCTACATAACAGTTAGGAAGGGTGACACTTGCAAGTGGGCAAAGGAATCGGTCACATTCTGTAACACTATAACAATACTCCCTAATCCATAAGTCCCCACAATCACCTACCATCTGACCTACTGATAACTAGGTTAGCCTGAACCATTTACATAGCATTACTCTCGGAAACTCGACATTAGGAAATAAATGCACATTAGAAGATAATATACTATACAACCAGAGGACTAAACGTATGACGTCTGCCTCTCTGGGAAATCAGGAAGTAGTGACTAGTCAGCGGTCTGGACAGCCAAAAATGACTGTTGCCAACATGGCAAGTCGCTCCACTCTTCGTTCCACGAATAACAGAATAACAGTGGGCATATTTACAAGAAGTCCATACAACTGTACATAATAAAATATAATATATATACAAAACCTCAAGGTACTTAAGCATATACGTCAACGTGTGAACACATAAGTCATTTTTTATATACAGTTGGTACACCTGCTGGAGAAGTTTACCAAGCGACTGGGGGGGGGGGATAATGGGGGAGTTCCTGGAGTTACGCGGTCACTGATTGTTATGACGTATTTACCGTATATACATACCTTCAGTATGTGTGTGAGAACCTAAATAAATGATTGAGCTTATGACCTCCACATACACGAACACCAATATTTACATGATATAAGTGGGATCTTAACATCCCTCCATCGCAAGAAAATGGGTACAACGACACACGAGGTGTGCACATTCTCCTGTCATGGCGAGCAAATAAATATCCTTCCATTGCAAGAGATGATTACATTCTCTTGCAATGGACCACAAAATTAATATATGAACATAGGAATGTGCTACAAGAAAACCATAAGATATATATGTGCTGCACCCCATGTAGTGCATGCCCCAAATACTGCCTCAATAGCACAGTATACAAAGGCACTAAGGTATAGTTAATTTAACCATTACAGTATATCCGCAAATTAAAGCGGGAAATTTTAGGGTGGATTTTTCAAATGCAGGGTTTCCTCAAGGAAAACACCTGGATAAGGCATCAGCCAGAACATACAGTGACCACCTTAAAATTTTCAGAGTATGCACCACCATCCTATCCAAAAATATCAAAGGGTTTATATTGACCAATCTGGTAGATACAATTCTCGTGCAAAGGTAATGGAATCAACTACAGTTTTCTTATTAACTGCCTTTAATCTGTACAAAGGCGCCACTTCCCGCCTGGTTTAGGGACTACTAAGCAAGGGGAACACCAAGAACTGTGCCTAGGCTTTACCAGTCCTTGGGCCAGATTCACGAAAGCACTTACGCAAGCACTTACGAACCTGTACATCTTTTCTCAATCTTTGGCGGCATTGTTTCCAATTATTATGCAGTTAATGAGCTCCGAAGCACCAGGAGGCTGTTTATAACAACAACAACAGTTGAATGGGAAGTTTTCATGCTTGTAAACTGTTTAATAAATGTAATGAAAGCCGTCAAAGATTGAGGAAAGATGCGTGTTTCTAATGTTTCTCCTCGTGTTGTTCCTTCTTTGCCCCCGTGGAGAGTCACCCTTCCGCAGTTTTGTACGTCCTTGACCCGCGTCACTAAACCTTTTACCCCTTCTACGGTTCTAAAACGCCTTTTCCTTGAGCACTTTTCTTCTCACTCCCGCTCCGTTTCTGTCTTCACCGATGGGTCTAAGTCTGCGGACGGTGTTGGCTACTCTGTTGTTTTTCCTGATCGCACTTATGTGTCGCTTACCTCCGGAGACTAGCATCTTTACGGCGGAGCTTTATGCTATTCTCTATGCTCTTCGTCTCCTGCTTTCTCGTTGTCAGTCTTCTTTTGTGGTTGTTGATTCTCGTACTGCCCTCATGGCTCTCGAGTCCTTTAATCCGGTTCATCCAGTAGTTGTCGAGATCCAGCATTGGCTGTTTCTTGTTCACAGCAAGTTTAAGTCGGTTGAGTTTTGTTGGGTTCCCAGCCATATTGGTGTGTGTCTTTAAATGAGCGTGTGGATGCTGCCGCCAAGGAAGCTGTCCGCTCTTGTCCCATCTCTCGTAAAGGTATTCCTTATTCCGACTTTTACCCGGTTATCCATTCCTCCATCCTTACCCGGTGGCAGGCTTCTTGGTCGTCTGTTACTGGTAACAAACTCCGTACTCTTAAATGTTGTTTCCTCGTGGCCATCCTCCTACCACTGTAACCGGCGGTGGGAAACTGCTCTGGCAAGGTTGCGTATTGGCCATACTCGCTTAACCCATGGTCACTTGATGGAGCGCCGCCCTGCTCCTTATTGTCCTAATTGCATTGTCCCTCTTACGGTCGTGCATGTCCTTCTTGAATGTCCTGACTTCCGGGACAAGCGTATGTCTTGCTTTCTGACCGCCCCTCGCGGTCACTTGTCCCTCAATAGAATTCTTGGTGACTCGGATACTTTTGATATCGTTCGCCTTATGCGTTTTTGTTCTCGTATTGGCATCCTTGGTGATATTTAGCGCCCTCTGATTATTCCGCACATTTGATGGTGCTACATTGCCTTCCCGGTTTGGTGCCTTCTTTTGATAATTACTTACTTACGAAGGTGTACATCTTTCCTCAAGTAAGTGTTTGCGTAAGTGCTTTCGTGAATCTGGCCCCATGCTCTAGAAGGAACTCTACTTCATTCCTAATAATATCCCTTTTTTTCTGGTGATACACGATCTGGATGCATACGAATCGGGATAGTGTCGGTTGCCCTTATATCGTGGCTTAATACGTGGGTTTGGGTAGGCACGCCCCCGAACAAATTTTCGTACTGGCTTAATATCTTCTTTTCTTCCTGTTTCTCCTCATCCAAATGACTCAACATCGCCTCAAAACTAGAATGAAAAAGATAGGATTAGATACGTCTGCAGAGATATGGTTCTCAGGGGTGACTGTGTCCTGCACCACACATGTCTGTGCCTGGAGCCTTTAAATGCCTTCAAGCGATTTGTGTGTACGACTAGAATCTTGGAAGGGTCCTGCACACTTTTGAATTTATAAGTTAAGTCTGAGCATTTACACAAAACTTCAAATGGACCATCAAATTGATGCTCTAGGGCAGCCTCCTGTCTAGTTTTTAAAACAAGAACAAGATCAACTGTTTTAAAATTTCATAACTGCTCCGGAAATTTTTGATCATGGTGTTTTCATCTTACGCTGCGAGGTCTTCAGATGCTTACATGCCATGGCTTGGTATTTCTTCAGCTTGTAATGAATGTCACTCAACATACGACTTCCCTCAGGAAGAAACGCGTTTCCCATCATTCTCTCCTGCAGGAACTGTAGTGGGCCTCTCGCTTGATGTCCAAACACTAACTGGACCGAAGAACATCCCAAAGAATGTTGTAAGCCATTACGAGCTGTGAATAAAATTAACGGCAAGTCTTCATCCCAATTTCGGCCGGAGTCTTCGCCAACAGTCTGCAATATCTGCTTCATGGTCTGATGAACTTTCGAGAACACCTTGACTCTGGGGGGGGGGGTGATACGTACTGAATAATCTGTTCAAAGTGGATTTTTTCACAATTTTCGGAACTCTGCCGAACGAAAGTTACTACCGTGGAGGGACTGTATCACATGAGGGAGTCCCAACAAGATAAGAAAATTAACTAGATGATGGATGACTGTCTAAGCTCTGATATTACGTACAGAGTAAGCTTCAACGAATCTGGTTGTAGCGCACATAAGTGCGCTACAACCGGATCATGTAGACATGATCTGACTTAAAGGTCTTACACGATCTAGCACGATGTGAGAGAACGGTTCACGTGGAACGACAATTGGATGTAAGGGAGGTTTTGGAACAACTTGGTTGGGCTTTCCAACCACTGGACAGGTTTCACACTGTCTACAATATCTGGAAATGTCTTTCTTCAGACTGGGCCAGTAAAAGAATTTGGTTACCTGGTACAACATGCGACTTACCCCTTGGTGTCTGCTTAAGGGATCGTCGTGAACGGCTGTGAGGACTTGTTCTCTATTCTTTTGGAACTACGAGCTGTGTATCCTTCTCACAGTCGTCTGAAGAGGGAGATAACTTAGACTAACATCGTCTGAGCAACATCTTATTAAGGAAGAAATAACCAAAATCCTCCGTCAGAGCCTCTTCCTCTGGAACTGCACCGGAAAAACATGCTTGTAAACTGGGATCACTTTTCTGGAGTGGAGCTAATGTGTGGGATTTAACAGTAGAAATAGGGGCATCGGTAGTCACAGAAGGTACAATTTCATCACTTGGCACAACATCCTTAACTGCACTAACCTCATCCAAATGCGCCATAAACGTATCTGCTACGTCCGGTTCTATCGTTGGAGGTTTTCCACTCATCCCTCCGGTTGTAGATTTGGAAACATCAATCTGAGACTTGGCAGCTTGATCTGGTGACGGCGCAGGTGGGATAAACCACTGGAGAAATCTCACTCGTCTCTCAGAAAACTTTACCTGGATCACTTATCATAATGGGAAGATGACTATTCATTGAGGTGCCCGCAATGTCATTCCCTTATTATATATACCCCAGGTATGGGCAAGGTATCTCGCACACCAACAGTACATATACCAGGAGTATAGGGGGATGAAATATATACTTGAACAAGAGGCACATGGTGTACAACCCCTGCTATACCCTGTATAAGCATAACTTCGTCCAGGTCAATCTTCTTGAGCTTGAGTCAACATACGAGAAGTCATCAAAGTTAGCGATGCACCAGTATCCCTGAACAGCACTACAGGTACCCACTCATTTTCAACTCCTACCATTTTAGCATGTATCATAAAAGGATCAAAACTATCGAGCCATGTTGGCTTGCCCTTATCAAAAGTTTACGAATGATGACCCTGCCTTTGTTTACTCAAAATCAACGCATTTGGGCATAATTCTGGGTGTAATCTAAAGCAATTACGGACAACTTGTCCTTTTATATGACAAAATGTACATTGGTTTATACCAGTCGAACTTTTCAACTCTGCGGTGGCTCTATTTGGGTTAGGACTTACTTTAGATATACCAGATGCCTGGTCCGCCCTAGCTGTAAGAGCTGACTTAGCATTATAATGACTACTCCCTGATTTCCTAGAAGTATTTCATCTAGAAGTGAGACCTTTAGGTACCATACCCGTCTCCCCGTTCAGCTCGTTGGTGCCGTGTGGTGGGCTTAGTGGGCGGCTGCCGGAGTGTGATGCTCCTTGGGACAGTCCTCTGTCCCTTTGTAGCCTTGCGCTTCTGCTGCCGTCCTCTCAAATTGTGCTGAGCTACTTTTCCTTTTCCTTCTGTTTCGTTTTTCTCCCCCCCCCCCTCTTCTCCTATCTGCTTGTCGTTTCCTGCCGACCTTTTGCTTGTTTTGGTTATTCCTTTGGACTACTATTTTGATGCCCGGGTGCTTGAGGCGGCATACTCTTGCACCTGCAGAACTGTAGTACCCAACGTCGAGAGCGAGAGGAACCTTTTATTGTCAATCCTCCTTTCGTCACTGAACCCAATCTCGATGGACTGACGGTTCTTAAGGTGGCGTTTGTGGGGCATATACTCACGACGCACCCCTAGGAGGCCCCGGCATGATCGGCGATAGCTTCTTGTTGGGAGTCCTGCCTCTAATTGTGGCTCCATGGTGGGTGTGGGGGCACATTCGTGAATGAATGTTTCTTTTTCGCACCTATGTTGTATTGTTTCCCCTTTACCTTCTCAGGCTCGTGGGGGGGGGGCGACCAAGCCCCTGAGTCAGTCCGTGTTGGAAGACCGGGCTCTGTAGCCTCCGCTGCATTGGGCCCCGACCTTGCTCCTCCTTTGGCCTCTCTGACTACTCCCCTTGGCTCCCCTCCCTCCTCTGTTAAGTCGAGCCCCAAGCCCCCAGTGACGACCACCTCGTCCCCTGGCACGGCTGGGTCTCTATTTATTTATTTTTTATTTATTTATTTATATACAAGAAGGTACATTGTGTTTGTGAGAATATATTGAATAGTACAGTATTTCCGATCTTGTAAAGCCACTAGTACGCGCAGCGTTTCGGGCAGGTCCTTAATCTAACAGATAATTTTAAGTAGGTAATTTCTATCATAATTGATAAATGATAACAAATACATTAGAAGAGAAAAATGAGATTAGAGAGCTTAGTAAGTATATTAAAGCACATTGTTATAATAAAGCTCTAATTGATTACATTGAACAGCTTGAATGGTAATTTAACAAGATTAATAGACACCACACAGCATATTGTCAGCACATATAAGTTGTAAGCATATATCTAGTTGTAACTACTGCGCCTTTTAACCCCCCCCCCCTTTCTCTCTTTGGGGGTTCTCAACGGCGTCCTCAACACGGCCGCACGCGCTTGATTCCTTCCCATCCTGATGCCTATCAAGCCTTGTTTGGTCCTGCTTCGTGGGCCAACCCCCCCTCCCCGCTCAGCTCGTTGATGCCGTGAGGGGGGTTAGTGGGCGGCTGCCAGAGTGTGATGCTCCTTGGGACAGTCCTCTGTCCTTTTGTAGCCTTGTGCTCCTGCTGCCGTCCTCTCCAATTGTGCTGAGCTACTTTTCCTTTTCCTACTGTTTCGTGTTTCTCCCCCCTCTTTTCCTATCTGCTTGCCGTTTCCTGCCGACCTTTTGCTTGTTTTGGTTATTCCTTTGGACTACTTCTATTTTGACGTCCAAGTGCTTGAGGAGGCATACTCTTGCACCCGTAGAACTGTAGTGTCCAACGTCGAGAGCGAGGGGAACCTTTTATTGTCAATCCCCCTTCGTCACTGAACCTGATCTCGACGGACTGTCTGTTCTTAACCCTTTAACTGCGCAACGCGCCTGCAGGCTCGGGTCTGGTTTGCGCAACGCGCCTCCAGGTATTTGTATTTTTCAAGTTCCATTCAAATCTCCCGCGGCTACACGGGGTTCACATCAGCTTCCTCAGGGCTCTTGTAAACAGACGCCATCTTTAAAAGAAATCGTGGTCCACATTCCCGGGTGTGGGAGCCTCAGTAGTGTGTGAGCAACCAAGGCTGGCGCTCGCAGCATGAGCGCACAGCACTGCTGTTCAGCGTGTGACCACAGCATCGCCTAATAATGTCAAAATATATATATAACTTGTATCATTTAGCCATGATAGTGTTATAGAAGAGCCTGAGTGTGATAATGACTGGGTACAATGTTCAATTATCAGTGATTCAATGCTGTTCACGATGTTCACAGCACCACAGCATTATTTCGTCCATCTAGGAATTTTCAAATGATTTCTTAGGTTCCTTTTCAAAATAAACGTGTGGTCAATTATTCATTTACAGGAATTAGTGACCAGGATTGTGATAATAGCAGGATTGTGGTTATAATTAGCGTTGTGCTTAGTATTGTGGAAGGAGGAAAGTTTGGTGAGGGAGGGAGGGCGAGAATTGAGGTAGCCTCATTGTGTGTGTGGCTGCCACTCTTGTTTTGCTCACCATAATAGCTTAGTGGTTCGCTATGGGCAACACATATGTACATGGGTATATATAGTGTGTGTATATAGTGTAAGAACAGTAACAGGAGAATGTTGAGAGGAGCTATTTTGGTGAGGGAGGTGACGTAATCGTAGCGTCGTCTGCTGTATGCTGTGTGATTTTTCATGCAGTGTATGGTGGCCACTGTACTGTTTGGACACAATACCGGCTTACTTGCATAGTTCTGGTAAATAAAACATGTAGATAGGTATATAGAACATGTGTAATAAGAACTATAGCAGTATGGTGGGAGGAGCAATGTTGGCGAGTAAGATGTTGGAGTGAGGGAGACTGGCTGGGTGTGGCTGCTCTCACTCGAGGTGTTCTGAGTGTGTTGATGGTGAATGTATATAGTGTGTGACAGTGTGTAGTGTGTAAATAGATTATATGTATACATAAATTAGCATGATACATAGTAAATATGTGCAGCTTATGTGTACACAAGTGTCATGCACATAACACAGTGTCTTCGGATACTGCCATGATATAGTGTACGTGTTCACTATACATAGGAGTAGTACGTAAAAACAAATAAAATGTATTTGGAACTGTGTGAAAAAAATGAACGAAAATATATTCGCGGCAACTCACGCGCCCCGCCCCACCCGCCCCGTGAGCTTACAGCACGGGCGCACGGGGAATCATGACGTCACGCCCCAACTTACGGACCCCATAGCAGCCAAAGTAAGTACAATTACGACTTTTTTTTTACATACCCATACTGAGGGAAGGGTTTTTGACACTTTAAAAAGAAAAAATAATTTTTTCCAGAGAATTTATTTCCTGCGCACCACGGGGGTGTCATATTTGGAGGCAACGCAGTTAAAGGGTTAAGGTGGCGTTTGTGGGGTGTATACTGACGACGCACCCCTAGGAGGCCCCGGCATGATCGGCGATAACTTCTTGTTGGGTGTCCTGCCTCTAATTGTGGCTCCATGGTGGGTGTGGGGGCACATTCGTGAATGAATGATTTTCTCGTAGCGATGATGTATACTGTTTCTTCTTTACCTTCTCAGGCTCGTAGGGTGGGCGACCAAGCCCCGAGTCGGTCCGTGTTGAAGACCAGGCTCTGTAGCCTCCGCTGCATTGGGCCCCGACCTTCCTTGGAGGGACCTTTGGCACCTCTGACTCCTCCCCTCGGCTCCCCTCCCTCCCTCCCCCTGTGGTTGGGTCGAGCCTTAAGCCCCCAGTGGTGACTACCTCGTCCCCTGTCGCGGCTCCATCTCTCGTTGTAACTACTGTGCCTTTTAACCCCTCTCTCTGGAAGTTCTCAACGCCGTCCTCGTCACGGCCGCCCTCGCTCGATTCCTTCCCGTTCTGATACCTATCAAGCCTTGTTTAGTCCTGCTTCGTGGGCCAAATATTTTGATCTCTCTCTTGATTCTGCGCCTCCTGACGATTTCTCCCTCCATCGACATCTCGTTGATTCCGTGGATGCCTCTGTTACCTTCAACCCCACTCGTCTCGGTACACGTGTCATTGCTGCTCCTTCTCAGGATGCAGCTTCCCGCATGCATCCTGCCTTATCCTGCCTTGGCGAGACACCTGTTCGGGTCTCAAAGAACGCTCAGTTGAATGCCAGTGTTGGCACTATTCTCCTCCCGCCCCATGTTGCGACCGGTTTTCAGGATCTGCGAGACTGCCACGACTATATTCTACCCACAAAGTGGGTAGAATATAGTTGTGCATTAATTGGCTGTTGATTGCTGGTGTTGATTTCGTAATGTGTAGTGCCTCACAGATGTCAAACCGCCTGCTATCGCTGTATCTATCCATGATTTCTGTGTTTAAGATTTCTCGGGTGATGGTCTGGTTGTGGGAAGAGATTATATGTTCCTTAATGGAGCCCTATTGCTTATGCATCGTTAATCGCCTGGAAAGAGATGATGTCTTGACTATATACTGAGTTCTTTGAGGCTTACAGTCCCTAAGTGGGCGTTTGAAGGCGTAGACGACGTTGGTCTCTTTTAAAGCGTTCTGCTTTGTGGCTATAGTTTCTCATGAGTAGGTTGGCCGCTTTTTTTGTTTTATAGTAAATCGTCAATTGTATCTTCTGATTTTTGTCTGTAGGGATAACGTTCCTATCAACAATATCTTTCAGGACCCTTTCCTCCGTTTTATGAGCTGTGGAAAAGAAGTTCTTGTAAAATAGTCTAATAGGGGGTAAAGGTGGTGGTGTTAGTTGTCACTTCAGAGGTTGCATAGCATTTCACCTTCCTTCTTATGATGTCTTCAACGAAACCATTGGAGAAGCTGTTGTTGACTAGGACCTGCCTTACCCTACAGAGTTCGACTTGCTTCCATCCTGAGCTGTGGCTGAGAGCACGGTCGACATAAGCGTTAACAACACTCCTCTTGTACCTGTCTGGGCAGTCACTGTTGGCATTGAGGCACATTCCTCTGTTTCCTTAGTGTAGACTGCAGTGTGGAAACCTCCGCTCCTTTCCATGACTGTTACATCTAGAAAGGGCAGCATCCCATCCTTCTCCATCTCGTAAGTGAAACGCAACACGACATTCCGCTCAAATGCCTCTTTCAGCTCTTGCAGATGTCTGTCGTCAGGTACCTGTGTAAAAATGTCAACATACCTGCAGTATATGACCGGTTTCAAGTTCATGTCGACTAAGACTTTCTGTTCGATGGTACCATGTAATAGTCCGCAAAAAGGACACCTAGGGGAGAACCCATGGCGACCCCATCTACTTGCTTATACACGTGTCCATCCGGGCTCAAGAAGGGTGCCTCTTTAGTACAAGCTTGGAGTAGTTTCCTTAGAATGTTTTCTGGTATGTCAAGAGGAGTACAGGCCGGATCACGATACACTCTGTCCGCTATCATCCCGATTGTTTCATCCACAGGTACGTTGGTGAACAGTGATTCTACGTCCAACGAGGCTCTTATCCCTGCGGCCTGTGTTCTCCCGCAGTAAGTCAACGAATTCCTTTGGAGACTTCAGGCTGAAGGCGCAAGGGACATAACGGGTCAGCAAGCCATTGAGTCGCTTTGCCAGTCTGTACGTGGGTGTGGGTTTCTGGCTGATGATTGGCCGAAGTGGGTTTCTAGGCTTGTGTGTCTTTGACATTTCTATACGCATACCCAGGTTTGTATTCCCGTCTAGTACTTCTTCCAGTATACTTCTAGTACTTCAATTGCTGGACTTGCCTCAACCTGATCACACTGATGACTCATTACAATCCTTCAGCATGATGTTTGAGTCACTACTAAGAACATTCAGCCTTAAGGTCGACATAACCAGTAGTGAGTGGATGATCAAAGTATTCCATCAACGAAAATTGTCCAGCGATATGTTAGATGAATTATACACACATCAACATAACGCCATCCTGATAGTAAAGGATATTATTGAAGGTCTGCGTTCCTTCATTGACAAACGACGTGCAAATGAAGAAGTTGAGGCCTCTAGCGAGCCTTCAGAAATAGAAAGTAAAGAGTCTGTTAAGGGTAAAAATTATTACTCCAAATAAACATCAGTCAATTACTCTGACACCAAGTCGGAGAAAATCTGGCAACAAAGCAGAATCCTCCAAGCCTACTGTTACTAGTTCACAACAAATTGGTAGCTTCTAAGCGTGCAGTAGGCTGGGGACATGTATGTTCCGGAAAAGAACATTCAACATACCGTTGAGCTAATTATCCACACACACTCGCATAAGCGACTCCAGGAATTAGGGAGATGTGCAGGTGTCTCAAGTCACACAACATAGACTATTGGGAGACCCATTTCAACACCTGCAACAGTGTAGAAGAGGTAAACACCATGCAGCACTGTTCAAACATACGAAATTAACATATTCCAGACCCAAGGTGGAAGATAGCATTCCAACCACAGTTCAGTACTGCAAGGTGCAACAATCAGTGTCCAATCGGCAAAGTTCAAAGGTATACGACTTTGCCTACTGCCCAATTTACCATCCAGAATAAGAAGGCCAAGGGCCATACCATGGGTTGTTTGACCAAGGGTCACAGAGAATATATGCCACTAAAGCGTTGGCAAATGAACTACAATCAAGGCCTGTAAACCAGACGACAATGAATATCTCAGGGTTTCTAACAAACAGGACCTCAAGTCTACCAGGTGGTACAACCATCAGTACGTTTAGGCAGCTACGTC
>WNGS01061186.1:0-14362 GCA_020271785.1 Procambarus virginalis
AGTGCGTGGGCGGCGCCTTGAGTGCGTGGGCGGCGCCTTAGACGTGGGCGGCGCCTTGAGTGCGTGGGCGGCGCCTTGAGTGCGTGGCGGCGCCTTGAGTGCGTGGGCGGCGCCTTGAGTGCGTGGGCGGTGCCTTAGACGTGGGCGGCGCCTTGAGTGCGTGGGCGGCGCCTTGAGTGCGTGGGCGGTGCCTTAGACGTAGGCGGCGCCTTGAGTGCGTGGGCGGCGCCATAAACACAATTCAACTTTATTCTCACCAAGGAATAAAACCACGCTTGTTTTAATTGTCATTATTCCTATGATATTCTATATAATGGATAGCAAATTCGGCATAATAAGGAAGTTTGAAGCTTTAATTGATTTACGTGATTTTTTGGGCAATATTTTTTTATTTTATTAAGTACTTTATTTTATTAAGACATGATGTACAATGCTCCTAGAGGCTGGAGACGTGAGCATCACGTCCCTCCTTATCTTAAGAGTTTACTGGAAACTACATGAGAAACGGACGAAATATTTGCTAACTAATTGTCTGACAATGAAACCTGTATTATAACACAAGAACATAAGAATGAAGGAAACTGCAGAAGGTCTATTGACCCACACTAGGCTGCTCCTATTTATATCCACACAAATTCATTCAAATTTTGTTTAACCTACGCTTGAAACAATCAAGGGATCCTACGTCAATTATGTTATGCGGTAATTGGTTCCACAAATCGACAACCCTGTTTCCGAACCAGTATTTACCCAGGTCTTTCTTAAATCTAAACTCATTTAACTCTATTACTGAACCAGTATTTACCCAGGTCGTTCTTAAATCTAGACTTGTCCAATTTATATCCATTCTTTCGTGTTCTATGATGTGTTGACCGAGGACCTGGCGCGTGTGAGGCGCACATCATGTGTATGAGTCCAGCACGTTCTCGCCAGCATTCTCAACGTCAAGAAACTGTCCAACTAAAGTAACCTTAACCTAACCTACCTTAAGGCACATGAACAGAAAAAGAGGAATTGTGTCAATTTTGTGAGCTGCTGCCATTTTCTAATACAACAGTTGTGGACTTAGGTAAAGTATACATCAAAATGCGACGTACTATTAGGAGGACGATGTGAGTGTATGTGTAGGAGTAGGCTGCTAGTGTGTGTGTGTTAGCACGGACATGAATACCAACAAGGTCTTGTAATTGATTTCCTGCCATCATTACACACCACAGTCACCGTACACAAACACGTACACCACAGTCACCGTACACAAACACGTACACCACAGTCACCGTACACCACAGTCACCGTACACAAACACGTACACCACAGTCACCGTACACCACAGTCACCGTACACAAACACGTACACCACAGTCACCATACACCACAGTCACCGTACACAAACACGTACACCACAGTCACCGTACACAAACACGTACACCATAGTCACCGTACACAAACACGTACACCACAGTCACCGTACATAAACACGTACACTATAGTCACCGTACACCACAGTCACCGTACACAAACACGTACACCACAGTCACCGTACACAAACACGTACACGACAGTCACGAACACAAACACGTACACCACAGTCACCGTACACCACAGTCACCGTACACCACAGTCACTGTACACCACAGTCACCATACACAAACACATACACCACAGTCACCGTACACCACAGTCACTGTACACCACAGTCACCATACACAAACACGTACACCAAAGTCACCATACACAAACACGTACACCACAGTCACCGTACACCACAGTCACTGTACACCACAGTCACCATACACAAACACATACACCACAGTCACCGTACACCACAGTCACTGTACACCACAGTCACCATACACAAACACGTACACCAAAGTCACCATACACAAACACGTACACCACAGTCACCGTACACCACAGTCACTGTACACCACAGTCACTGTACACCACAGTCACTATACACAAGCACGTACAACACAGTCACCATACACAAGCACGTACACCATAGTCACTGTACACCACAGTCACCATACACAAGCACGTACACCACAGTCACTGTACACCACAGTCACCATACACAAGCACGTACACCACAGTCACTGTACACCATAGTCACTGTACACCACAGTCACCATACACAAGCACGTACAAAACAGTCACCGTACACAAACACGTACACCACAGTCACCGTACACAAACACGTACACCACAGTCACTGTACACCACAGTCACCGTACACCACAGTCACCGTACACCAGTCACCGTACACCACAGTCACCGTACACCACAGTCACCGTACACCACAGTCACCGTACACAAACATGTACACCATAGTCACCGTACACCACAGTCACCGTACACCACAGTCACTGTACACCACAGTCACCGTACACCACAGTCACCGTACACCACAGTCACCATACACCACAGTCACCGTTCACAAACATGTACACCATAGTCACCGTACACCATAGTCACTGTACACCATAGTCACCGTACACAAACACTTACACTATAGTCACCGTACACCACAGTCACCGTACACAAACACGTACACCACAGTCACCGTACACCATAGTCACCGTACACAAACACGTACACCATAGTCACCGTACACAAACACGTACACCACAGTCACCGTACACCATTGTCACCGTACACAAACACGTACACCATAGTCACCGTACACCATAGTCACCGTACACCACAGTCACCGTACACAAACACGTATACCACAGTCACCGTACACCACAGTCACTGTACACCACAGTCACCGTACACCACAGTCACCGTTCACCACAGTCACCGTACACCATAGTCACTGTACACCACAGTCACCGTACACAAACACATACACCACAGTCACTGTACACCACAGTCACCGTACGCCACAGTCACCGTACACAAACACGTACGCCACAGTCACCGTACACAAACACGTACACCATAGTCACCGTACACAACAGTCACAGTACACCATAGTCACCGTACACCACAGTCACCGTACACCATAGTCACCGTACACAAACACGTACACCACAGTCACCGTACACAAACACGTACACCACAGTCACCGTACACAAACACGTACACCACAGTCACCGTACACAAACACGTACACCACAGTCACCGTACACAAACACGTACACCATAGTCACCGTACACCACAGTCACCGTACAACATAGTCACCGTACACAAACACGTACACCACAGTCACCGTACACCACAGTCACCGTACACAAACACGTACACCACAGTCACCATACACCACAGTCACCGTACACAAACACGTACACCACAGTTACCGTACACCACAGTCACCGTACACCACAGTCACCGTACACAAACACATACACCACGGTCACCGTACACCATAGTCACCGTACACCACAGTCACCATACACAAACACGTACACCACAGTCACCGTACACAAACACGTACACCATAGTCACCATACACCACAGTCACTGTACACCACAGTCACCGTACACAAACACGTACACCATAGTCACCGTACACCATAGTCACCATATACAAACACGTACACCACAGTCACCGTACACAAACACGTACACCACAGTCACCATACACCATAGTCACCGTACACCACAGTCACCGTACACCACAGTCACCGTATACCACAGTCACCGTACACCACAGTCACCGTTGTTTCGGTGCCCTCTCCTATCTCTTTATGTTTGCCTGCTTTAAGAGTCATATCGACTCTCCCTACTGTTTCTCTGGAGTACAGGGAAGTCTGTTGGTATGTATAGCGACCAGATCGGCCGCCAGCTAAAGGAGAAACTTATATTATTAGTTGTAAGTAAGGGGAAATTGGTGCCCAGAATATAAATGAAAGAGTATCCCCTACGGCAGATATGACGTTTTGGAATGGACGCCAAGCCGTGTGCGGATTGGGTGGCTCGGGTCACAGGCGACCAATCAGAGCCCGACGTGACGTCACCGAGTGCCCCGGGCGGCGCCAACGTCAGAGTTGGACCGACAGTGGAAGCGTTAGGACGCATCTCGGTCAGCTCTCAAGAATTGGAGGCTTTACAGGCCTTTCTCAGTGGATTAGAGCTAGCCATCGCAGCCCACCTTATATATTGGAGGCCCCGCGCTTCTAGGAAGCAAAAAGGATCCAAGTTGAGTGAGCAGAGAAGTTCCAAACTTGGAGAATTGTCGGCGGCGATGCTGGGCGGCGACGCCAGACGCTGAGGGCCTGAAAGGTGTGGCGGGCAGGCATAGCTGTGACTGGGTCGCATCCACTGAGGGTGTTGGAGGGACGACACCGTTCCTAGGACGAGAAGCAGCACCTTGTGGAAGGAACGTGTGTGCGAATATAGTGATTAGCTCAGCGCCCATTGATGGACCAGGATTGGGATAGCTGAACCCCAGGGATTGGAACGGCGAAGACGCGAAGGCTTCACGACACCTGAGGACCTGTGGGAACGTTCCTGGATCGCCGAGGATCGACTCAGGAAGCATAGGACCCTCACACCATCGAGGGACAGGCGTCGTGAGCCAGGGATGTTAAGGTAGATCATTTTCCCTCCCATTACCCCTTTGTGTGAGTAGGCTAGATAGACCATATATTCACTTATGTTTGTGGAATTAGGACATTAATACTTTAGTAGTAGGATAGGCTGCAGGGCAGCTTATGTCCAGGACTGTCAGAGAGGACAGTGTGTGTGGATGGCAGGACAGTGAAGAAGAGGAGCCGACGTGGTGAAGAGGCCCTCCTGTGAGAGTGTGTGACTCCTGTCTTTCTGCCCAGTTGAAGGAGCCTGGAGGACGCGACAGAAGAGTTGCTGACGACCTCCAGATTCATTATCATTATTTTATCATTTTCTCGTATTACTTGTAGTCATATGTGTGATCATGTAATTCGTATCAGTAAATTCACACATTTTATTCTTGTGTTTAAGTGCGCCTCCATCATTATTATCTTTCTATATGAGCATACACGAATGTTATCATAGTTCCACTTAGTTCTTATTGCCTGGAGAGTGGTAAAACAGCACAGACGTATATGAAAGGTACCCTTAGCAATCCGATCAGTATTAGTGCCTGAAAGGTGGCAACTAGTAACGTGGTGGCTAGAGAGAGGTAAAGCCACACGGACCTTCAAGGGAGTGTACCCTGGGCTGACAGTCCGATAGTAGATCTTGGGAGCGGCAACACTCTGGCAACAAACAAACGATATACTGAACTGAACTATACACCCACTGAACTGCATTGCTGGGGTGCAGATATAATAACCCAGCTGGCGACCTTGTTGAGAAGAGGATGTAGAAGACAGGCGGGAAAGGAGTTCCTGCAACCCTTTGTCCGGCAGGCAAGACTCAGGGAGGTTATTGTTATAAGGTAAGCCCGAGTCTTCCTTCACTCCTCTACGGGTCTAGGCCGGAATTGCTGATAGCAGTTTCCCCGTGGTTGACTGAAGGGCTTCCAGGGTGAGTCAGTGGCACCCCTTCAGTGGTGGAAGCAAAGACCTGCGGAGGTGGGCATTGCTGGTCCTCTCCTGTGGGACCAAGGAGACTCCGGTGAATCCCGGGAGTCGGAGGGGCTGAGTATTCGGCCTTTCGAGCCCCTAGCAGCCGAGTGCTAGCAGAGCCCCGGCCCACCCCGTGTGACAGAGAACTGGCGACCTTGCCAGGATTCGAACCACAGTAGCCAAGAACTGGAGACTTCGCCAGGAAGAGCGGATCAAGCTACAGTGTTGCCAAGGTGTGTTGATCAAGCTACAGTGTTGCCCAAGATTTCAAGACAGTGTTGCCGGGGTACGAATACAGTGTGGCCAGTGAATTCAGAGTACTGTTACCCAACCAGCTAAGGGACTGAAACAGTGAAATTAGTACCTACTAACTTGTCTGTGCTGTCGTGTATGCTCGACGATATAGAGATGGAGGAGGATAAAGTAAAGAAATTTATTGACACAAGGGACGAGAGATTTTTGGAAGAGTGTACCAAGGCCCAGCTCCAACAAGTGGCAAATCACTTTGGGATCAGGTTGAGGACGACTAAGGTCACGGAGCGAAGGATAGAGATTTTGGCACAGCTCACAGCTCGAGAGGAGGCGACGGGAGAGGAGCCATCTCAAGGAGAACCGTCCCGACAAGAGCCACCCCAAGCGCCTACCAGTGTGGAGAGAATTCACAGTGAACATGGGAGCAGTGGAAGGTCCAGCTGTAGTAAGAGGAGCTTGCAACTGGAAATAATGAAGATGCAACTGGAAGCCCAGCTGAGACGAGAGGAGAGAGAAGCGCAGATGCAGCGAGAGGAAAGAGAAGCGCAAATGCAGCGAGAGGAGCGTGAGCGAGAAGCACGGCTGCAGCGAGAAGGAGAGAGACAACTGCGACTGGAGGATATAAAGGCAAAGAAAGAAGTTGAATTGCGTCGCATTGAGCGTGGTCTGCCCGCACTACCTGCACGGCGGGATGACGTCAAGGTAAGGGAACGTGACTTACCTACGTTCGAACCACAAGAAGCTGAGGCGTTCTTCGAACACTTTGAACGGATAGCAACTCTGAAGGAGTGGCCAGAAGATGATTGGGCTGCTCTGGTCCAGGGCAGGTTGACTGGTGAGGCCCGGGAAGCCTACAACATGCTGGACCTAGAAGAGTGTGCTAATTACGACGCAATTAAGAATGCGGTGCTCCACTCATTCCGGCTGACTCCGGAGATGTACCGGAAGCGGTTCAGAGAGTGTACAAGAGCGTCGGGAAAGTCTTACGCCGAGACCGCCAGGGATATGGAACGGAAGTGCCTACGGTGGTTGAAGGCGGAGGAAGCGGAGTCGGCGGATGACATCAAACGACTGATAGTGATGGAGAAGTTTATGTCAGTGCTCCATCCAGAGTTGCGAGTAAGGGTGAGAGAAGCAGGTATTAAGGACCTAAAGGCTGCAGCGGACCGAGCCGACATGCTGGAGGAGGCACTACATCTCAGGAGGGAGGGGCCGCCCAGACACTCGCCTTACCCCAGGTCGGGAGGGAACTTTAGGAGTTCAGGAGGAGCGAGGACGGGTGGGGGCTCTCCCAAGAGTAGTGTGCCCGATGAGGTAACCCGGTTCAAGAGCTCAAGGGACGCGGGAAGGAAGCCCCAAGCTGTGAGCGGTGGACCTAGCTCGGGAGCGATTGCCGCTGCCCGGGAACCGACGACGGGGAGTCCTAGGAGGACCCAGGGAACCTCTACCGTTGGTGCTACCAGGGTGACTAGTAGAGGGTCGCCCGGGAGAGGTGGTCGGTGTTACAACTGTGGGGGACGAGGACACTTCGCAAGGGAGTGCAGCCGCCCAAGGCACAGTGGGAATGTGGCTTTCGCAAGGATAGGAAGCGAAGAAGCAAACGATAATTCAGGTGATGTTCCAGTGATAAGGGAGAAGAGGATTCACCCCTTTGTGTGTGAGGGGACGGTGAAGATAAGAGGAGCTGATCCTGTGCCAGCAAGGATGCTGAGGGACACTGGATCCGACTTCACCCTTGTTAGTGAATCCCTCTTCCCCGAGGACTACAGACGTTCCAGTACAGGGGAAGCCCTGATAAGGACGTTGGGGGGACAAGTGAGGATGCCCCTTCATAAGGTGACTCTTAATTCAGACTATGGTTGTCAGACTCTCGTAGTAGGGGTCTGTGCTCTACTGCCCAGGATGGAAGCTCAGGTGATCCTAGGGAATGACTCCTGTGGGGGATGTGTTCTCCCGAATTTGATTAAAGGTGAGGAGTGTATAGAACCCTATCAACAGAGCAGCAGGACGGGCGCCAGCAGTGGCGAAACGGAAATTGCGAGAGTGGCATTTCCGGTATGCGCGGTGACGTCGGGACGAGACGTGAGGGAAGATGATGTGAGCGGATCCAGTCACGCCGAAGAGAACATGCCGGGTGACCTGGGGCTCGATCATTTGTTCCGAGAGGAGGCCAGAGGAAAAGCGACAGGTGAGGAAGGGTCGGATAGGAGTGTCCAAGTTACTCTCACCAGTCCTCTAGGCATTGACCGCACCCGTCTAGGTGAGCTGCAAAGGGAAGAGTTTCCTGAGTTGGTACGGGAGGCTGAAGGAGGTCTCGCCGGACCCGAGTCACCAACTCACTTCTTCGTGGAGAAGGGAGTGTTAATGAGGCAGTGGAGACCGGTTAGGGAAGAAGCGGGTGATGATGTGCTGAGAGTGAGGCGTCAGGTGGTGATGCCGGCGCGGTACAGAAACGCGGTACTGAAGCTTGCACACTCAGTGGATCCCGCGGGTCACTTGGGAGTGACCAAGACTTTAAGCAGGCTTCGGGAACATTTTTATTGGCCGGGCATGGACGCGGATGTAAGAAGAATTTGCAAGACGTGTTTCCCGTGCCAGAGAGCGGGAAAGAACGTCCCTGCCATCCCGAAAGCACCTTTGGTTCCAGTTCCGGCGTTCGGCCAGGCGTTTGAACGCCTAATAATCGACGTCGTGGGACCACTACCTAAGACCAGAAAAGGGAATAATTACTTATTGACTATCATGTGTGCTTCGACGAGATTTCCAGAGGCGATCCCAGTGCGGAAGGTGACATCGAGATGCGTCATGGGACACCTTCAGCGGTTCTTTGCTTGGGTAGGTGTGCCCAAGAAGATCCAGTCCGACTGTGGAAGCGTTTTCCAGTCGAAGTGGTTTAGGCAAGCTATGGCAAGCTGGGGAATAGCCCAACTACGATCGTCTCCTTATAGACCTCAATCGCAGGGAGCGATTGAGAGGTTCCATTCCACTCTGAAGACCATCTTAAGGGTGTATTGTGCAGAACAGGGAGTGGAATGGGATGAGGCTGTCTGTCCAGCCCTGTTTGCGATCCGAGATGCTATTGTTGAGTCTCTGGGATTCTCTCCATTCCAGCTAGTGTTTGGACACGAAGTAAGGAGCCCGTTATCGATGCTGAAGGAGCAGTTGACGGCGGGGAAAACATTAGTGACAGTGGAAGAGTATGTGCGGAGATTCCACGAACGGTTGAAAACGGCGAAGGAGCTGGCTGCTGATCACCTGAAGACAGCTCAAGAGAAGATGTCGATCTGGTACGACAAGAAGGCCCAGACGGCACAAGAGTGTGGTGCACGAATTGGACGTGCGCGAAGGAAAGCCAATCAAGCAGAGCGCTTATCGGGTGAGTCCTGAAAAGAGGAATATCATGCGACAGGAGGTGGAATATTTGCTAGCGAATGATCTCGCTGAGCCCAGCAATGGTGAGTGGAGCTCGCCCTGTGTGCTGGTCAAGAAGAGTGATGGATCCTATCGTTTTTGCACCGACTATCGCAAAGTGAATTCCATAACTGTATCGGATTCTCACCCGATGCCCCGAGTAAGTGATTGCGTCGACCAAGTGGGAAACGCGAGGTTTGTTACCAAGGTCGATCTGCTGAAAGGATACTATCAAATCCCTTTGTCTCCGAGTGCGAGAAAGATCTCAGCGTTTGCTACTCCAGACGGATTGTACCAGTATAAGGTACTTCCGTTTGGTATGAAGAACAGTGGAAGTTGTTTTCAGAGGATGATGAACGAAGTGCTAAGAGGGATGGACGGTTGCGCCGTGTATATAGACGATATTGTGGTGTATGCCGATAGCTGGAAACAACACATGAGTCGACTGACGGAGTAGAATACTTAGGTTTTATCGTGGGTCAAGGGAAGGTGACTCCGGTAGACCATAAAGTGAAGGCAATCAGAGAATATCCGAATCCCAGGACGAGAAAAGAATTGTTACGATATTTAGGGATGATCGGATACTACAGAGGATTTTGCAAGAACTTCTCGACAGTGGCACACCCTCTGACTGAATTGCTATCTAAGAACGTTAGATGGAGGTGGGGGGAAGCATGCCAGGAGTCCTTCGAGAAGACCAAGCAGTTATTAACCGAAGCGCCAGTGCTGATTTCGCCCGACTTCGAGTCGAACTTTATCTTGTACGTCGACGCTAGCGACGTGGGGATTGGAGCCATGTTAGCTCAAGAGAAGGACGGAGTTCACCGTCCAGTAGCATTCTACTCGAAGAAATTCGAAAAGTACCAGAGGGCTTATAGTACAGTGGAAAAGGAAGCCCTAGCCCTGATCCTGGCACTGAAACATTTCGACGTCTATGTGGGTGGAGGTACTAGACCGGTGCAAGTGTTCACCGATCATAACCCCTTGACGTTCGTGCACAGGATGAAGAACACGAACCAAAGGCTGACAAGATGGGCCCTACTGTTACAAGAGTACTGGCTAGAAATCCGGCACATTAAAGGAAGGGAGAATGTGGTAGCAGATGCCCTCTCCCGGATTCACTAACCGATATGACTCTTATTTTAAGGGGAGGGGTATGTTACGGTGCCCTCTCCTATCTCTTTCGTTGCCTGCTATAAGAGTCATATCGACTCTCTCTACAGGGAGAAACTTACATTAAGTTGTAAGTAAAGGGAAAGAGGCCCCGATATAAATGAAAGAGTATCCCCTACTGCAGATATGACGTTTTGGAATGGACGCTAGCCGTGTGCGGATTGGATGACTTGGGTCACGGGCGACCAATTAGAGCCCGCCGTGACGTCACCGAGTGTCCCGGGCGGCGCCAACGTCAGATTTGACCTGACAGCGAAGGGGAGAGGACGCTCCTCTGTCAGCTCTCAAGGATTGGAGGCTAAACAGGCCTTTCTCAGTGGATTAGAGCTAGCCATCGCAGCCCACCTGATATATAGGAGACCCCGCGCTTCTGGGAAGCAAAAGGAACCAAGTTGATTGAGCAGAGAAGTGCCAAACTTGGGAAAGATTCGGTGACGACGCTGGGCGGCGACGCTGGATGTGAGGGCCTGGAAGAGGTGTGGCGGGCAGGCATAGCTGTGACCGGGTCACATCCACTGAGGTTGTTAGAGGGACGACACCGTTCCTAGGGCGAGGAGCAACGCCTCGTGGAAGGAACGTGTGGGTGAATATGGTGATAAGCTCAGCGCCCATTGATGGACCAGGACTGGATAGCTGAACCCCAGGGATTGGAACGGCGAAGACGCGAAGGCTTCACGACACCTGAGGACCTGTGGGAACGTTCCTGGATCACCGAGGATCGACTCAGGAAGCATAGGACCCTCACACCATCGAGGGACAGGCGTCGTGAGCCAAGGATTGTTAAGGTAGATCATTTTCCCTCCCATTACCCCTTTGTGAGAGTAGGCTAGATAGGCCATTATATTCACTTATATATGTGGAAATAGGATATTAAGCTTTAGTAGCAGAATAGGCTGCAGGGCAGCTTATGTCCAGGACTGTCAGAGAGGACAGTGTGTGTGGATGGCAGGACAGTGAAGAAGAGGAGCCGACGTGGTGAAGAGGCCCTTCTGTGAGAGTGTGTGACTCCTGTCTATCTGCCCAGTTGAAGGAGCCTGGAGAACGTGAGAGAAGAGTTGCTGACAATCTCCAGAGTTATTATTATTATTTTCATTTCCTTGTATCACTTGTAGTCATATGTGTGATCATGTATTCGTATCAGTAAATTCACACATTTTACTATTGTGTTTAAGTGTGCCTCCATTGCAAAATTTCTCTATTGAGCATACACGAGGGTTATCATAGTACCATTTAGGGGACATCACGTTCCCTATAGAATTTCTTATTGTCTTGGGAGTAGCAACACTCTGGCAACAGACAACATATATGCACCCACTGAACTGCATCGCTGGGGTGCAGATATAATAACCCAGCTGGCGACCTTGTTGAGGAAAAGATAGAGAAGACAGGCGGGAAAGGAGTTCCTGCAACCTCTTTGTCCGGCAGGCAAGACTCAGGGAGGTCATTGTTACAAAGTAAGCCCGAGTCTTCCTTCACTCCTCCACGGGTCTAGGCCGGAATTGCTGATAGCAGTTTCCCCGTGGTTGACTGAAGGGCTTCCAGGGTGAGTCAGTGGCACCCCTTCAGTGGTGGAAGCAAAGACCTGCGGAGGTGGGCATTGCTGGTCCTCTCCTGTGGGACCAAGGAGACTTCGGTGAATCCCGGGAGTCGGAGGGGCTGAGTATTCGGCCTTTCGAGCCCCTAGCAGCCGAGTGTTAGCAGAGCCCCGACCCACCCCCCGTGACAACAGAGAATTATAAAGAGCTGTGTGAAGAACGAATATGTGTCCTTGTGAAGCTGTGTCTTGTATACCATGCAAGGTGATGGAGAAGATCGTGAGAAAAAACTAGTAGCACATCTGGAGAGAAGGGACTTCGTGACATACACCACGAACATGGGTTCAAAGAGGGTAAATCTTGCCTCACAGGTTTAATAGAATTCTACGATCAGGTGAGGAAGATTAAGCAAGGAAAAGAAGGCTGGGCAGACTTAATTTTCTTGGACTGTCGGAAAGCCTTTGACATAAAGAGTAATCCATTAGAGGCTGATGCATAAGCTGGAGAAACAGGCAGGAGTAACTGGTAGGGCACTCCAATGGATAAGGGAGTACCTAAGAAATAGGAAGCAGAGTTACGGTGAGGGGCGAGAACTCAGATTGGCGTGAACACACAGGCCGCAGGCGGAGTGTGTGTGTGTGTATGTGTGTTTGTGAGTGAGTGTGTATGTGTGTATGTATGTGCGGCTCTGTACTCGAACCTATCCTGTTTCTGATATACGTAAATGATCTCCCGGAGGGTATAGACTCATTATTCTCAATGTTTGCTGACGATGCCAAAATTATGAGAAGGATTAAGATGAGAAAGACCACATGAGACTTCAAGAAGACCTGGACAAACTGAAGGAATTGTCCAACAAATGGTTGTTAGAGTTTAACCCGAGAAAATGTAATGTAATGAAGATAGGTATAGAGAATAGGACGCCAGATACAAGGTATCATTTGGGAGATAAAATTCTTCTAGAATTAGAGAGAGAGGGAGAGAAAGATCTGGGGGTTGATATCATGCCAGACCTGTCCCATCAAGCCCTTATCAAGAGGATAACATCAGCGGCATATACCAGCTTGGCCAACATAAGAACGGCATTTAGAAACTTGTGTAAGGAATAATTATCTCCATATCTCCATTTCGTCAACCATAAAACTAAATTGATTCAGAGGATTGCCCCCTGACTAGTGCCCGAAATGAGGGGGGGGGGGCATGAACTATGAGAAGAGATTACGAGAATTAAACCTCACGTCGCTGGAAGACAGGTGAGTTAAGGGGGACATGATAACCACATACAAAATTCTCAAAGAAAATAATAGGGGATTGATTGTCTTAAACAAAGACATGCTATTTAACATCACGGGGCACACGCACTAAGGGACACAGGTGGAAATGGAGTGCCCAAATGAGCCATAAAGACATTAGAAATAATTGTTTTTAGTGTCAGGGTAGTTAATAAATGGAATGCATTAGGCAATGATATGGTGGAGGCTGACTCCATACACAGTTTAAAGTGTAGATATAATAGAGCCCAATAAGCTCAGGAACCTGTACATCTGTTGATTGACGGTTCAGAGGCGGAACCAAAGAGCCAAAGCTCAACCTCTGAAAGCACAATTAGGTGAGTACAACTAGGTGAGGACACACACAATTAGCCACTAACTTGCGTCCCTCGGCCCTGCAGGAGGTGATGGTCTAAGTAAATCAGGAAGAAGGTCGAAAAACACACGGTAAATTATCATCGTATTTCCCGAGAGACGAAAACAGCGTAGAACTTTACCTCACTAATCCAGGAAAACGCAGCCTTCTTTTTTTTTGTCAGGATGAACTGGAGCCAGGAACCGACAGTAGGAAACGGACAGTAGGAACTGACAGTAGAAACTGACAGTAGGAACTGACAGTAGGTACTTGACAAGTAGCGGATACTATAGAGTTGGAGCTGACTAGTAGGAATCGTAGAGATGACGTATTGCGGATATAGACCTACGAGATGAAACCGTGGCAAACCTGCAGAACAACATGATGCAAGACATTGGAGATCGACCTGAGGGAATGAAATTTTTAGTGACTAAACCGAGGAATATAAATAGCTCAGGTTGAACAGGTGAACTCAGGTATTTAACATAAATGAGAGGATAATTAGTGGCCAGGAAATAAGAATATAAGACCATAAAGGTATCTGCAGGAAGGCCTATTGCCATACGACGGCCAAGCTCCTATTTATATCCACCAATCTCATTCCTGTATAAGTCCTAGTCACCTGCGTCTTTGAATCACAATCAAGGTATTCCTACTTTTATTATGTTACAGTCGGCAGTTGGTGCCACAATCAACAACACCTCTTACCGAACAACGTATTTCCCACGGCATTTTTTCTTGAAATTTTAAACTTATCACCATTTATATCTTTGTTTCGTGTTCTGATCTTGTGTTATACTTTTCAATTCCTTATTAATATCCAATTTGTATGTTCCATTCATCGCCATTTGTACACCTCTATGATGTCAC
>WNGS01061196.1:0-35000 GCA_020271785.1 Procambarus virginalis
AAATTTGTATTCCCTTGAGCGCAGGCGGGAGAGATACATAATAATTTACACGTGGAAAATATTAGAGGGGCTGGTCCCAAACCTGCACCTGCACAAGAAATAACAATCACATGAGACCAGAAGACATGGCAGGATGTGCAGAATACCCGTTGAAAAGCAGAGGTGCAACTGGTACTCTGAGAGAGAACTCTATCACATCAGAGGCCCAAGACTGTTCAACACGCTTCCACTACACATAAGGGACATAACTGGCAAACCCCTCAAGTGTTCAAGAGAGAACTGGATAAGCACCTCCAAAGGATACCTGATCAACCAGGCTGTGACTCATACGTCAGGCTGAGCAGCCGCGTCCAACAGCCTGGTTGATCAGTCCAGCAACCAGGAGGCCTGGTCGATGACCGGGCCGCGGGGACGATAAGCCCCGGAAGCACCTCAAGGTATCCTCAAGGTAAGGTATACCACACGTTTATTTTGAAAAGGAACCTAAGAAATCATTTGAAAATTCCTAGATGGACGAATAATGCTGTGGTGCTGTGAACATCGTAAACAGCATTGATTCACTGATAATTGAACATTGTACCCAGTCATATACACTCAGGCTCTTCTATAACACTATCATGGCTAAATGATACAAGTTATATATATTATTTTGACATTATTAGGCAATGCTGTGGTCACACGCTGAACAGCAGTGCTGTGCGCTCATGCTGGCGGCGCCAGCCTTGGTTGCTCACACATATGAGGCTCCCACACCGGGATGTGGACCACGATTTTTTTTAAAGATGGCGTCTGTTTACAAGAGCCCTGAGGAAGCTGATGTGAACCCCATGTAGCGGGGAGAGTTGAATGGAACGTGAAAAATACACAAACCCGGAGGCGCGTTGCGCAAACCAGACCCGAGCCTGCAGGCACGTTGCGCAGTTAAAGGGTTAATGTTTCACACATTTCCTTTTCATTTTCCGTGAATCTATTTCCCATTTTCAACCTCTGAATATTATCCTTTATCTGCAATTTGTTGTTTATGAATTTATAGAATAGACTTGGTTCTGTTTTACATTTGTCTGCAATCCCTTTTTGAAAATTTCTTTCTGCCTCTCTTCGCACTGCCGTGTAGCTGTTTCTCGCATCTTTGTATCGCTGGTATGTTTGGGGTTTGGCCTCTTCCTGTATTGATTCCATTTTTGTGTCTTTTGGTCTCTGGCCCTCTCGCACTTTCTGTTGAACCAATCCTGTTTCCTAGTTCTGCTTCTCTGTTCTGGTATAATTTTTTTTGTGTCTTTATCATATATTTCACAAAACTTGACATACATCTCATTCACTTCCTTGCCTAGCAGCAAGTCTGTCCAATTATACTCATTAAAAAATTTCCTAAGGTTGCCATAATGTCCTCTCCTAAAGTCAGGTTTTTCAATTGCATCGACCATCATATTTTCTTCCAGATTATAATGCATCGCATACTTTATTCCCAAAAAGACATGGTCACTTTTACCCAAGGGAGGAAGGTACTGAATGTCAAATATTTCTTCCTCCTTCCTGGTAAATATCAAATCTAGCATAGAGGGAACCTCCCCTTCCCTCATCCTCGTAGCTTGTTTAACATGTTGATACAAGAATGTTTCCAGGATGAGGTCTACAAATTTACAGGTCCAGAAATCTTCTGTTTTAGCTTCATATGCTTCCCAGTCTATGGATTTCAAGTTGAAGTCGCCGACTATCAACAGTCGTGAACTATCGTTATTCGCTCTCGCTATGATATCTCTCATTATTGTTATAAGATCTTCTCGTTTACTATCTAGCTCCTCCTTTGACCATGTGCTGCTTAGCGGTGGACTATATGCATTTATAATCATTAATTTGTCATCCTCATGGCAGATCTCTAGTGCTATTATGTCAACTTCTTGTGGATTGGCAGTCATTATTTCGTTCACCTTTAGGTGTTCTTTCACCAGCACAGCAACGCCACCGTCTTTCCTAATTTTCCTGTCCCGTCTCCAAATTGAGTAGCCCCTGTGGGAATATGACCTTATTTAAAATAACATCTTCAAGTTTTGTCTCCGTGAGTGCAACAATGTCTGGTGTCTGCAGCTGTATTATATCACTTAACTCCAGTATCTTTGATCTTACTCCATCTATGTTGGTGTATGCAATCTTCAGGAACTTGTTCCCCCTCATCTTATTTTTCACTCCCCCTTTCTCTAATGATTTTGTTGGTTTGCCTTTATGTACCACTTTACTGGTCTGCCTACCCCTATCACTTTGTAGAAAAAAGAATTTATTTCTTCTTCATTCCTGCTCTCATTCAAACGTTTTGCCTCGGCGAGGTTCAGTTTCAGTTTCTCTCTATCTTCTTTTGAAAGATCTCGTCTTAACGACCACACTTTCCCATCGGTGGGAAAGTGTGGTAGTCACTCCTTGCAGCTGTTTGACTCAGCATACCAACTTAGTGATTCCTTATGGCGAACACAAATGTAGATACTTATATATAATGTGTATATATAGTGTAATGACAGCAAAATGAGTGTTGAGAGAAGCCATTTTGGTGAGAGAGGAAGTGACATCTGCATGACTTGTCATGCTGGGTAAGGGTGGATACTATGATCTTTGCTCACTATACCGCCTTAGTTGAACAGTTATGGTGAACAAAACATGTAGATACTTATATATAATGTGAATATATAGGGCAATAACACCACAACAGTATACTTGAAGGAGGTATGTTAGTGTGTCTGGCCTTGAACCAGTGACGATGGAAGGGAGGGAGAGAGCATGAGTTGTGTGTGGCCACGAGTTACTGTCTGCCGTCACCATACAAGATTGGTGGTTCGCAATAGGGAACACAAATGTAGATACTTATATATAACCTTTGTATATAGTGTAATAAGTGACAAAGTATTTGTTCACTGTTTTATGAACATAATAATTGAATCAATAATATGAAAACCATAATTTTGAGTACAGCGATGATTCACACATTATATTATATAAATATATCACATTACACACTACTGAATAATATTAGAGCAATAAAAAACAAAGAAAAGTCAATCAGAGACATTGAAATAATTAGGTAATTATATCTTTTGGCATCCCCGCCTGGCAGCTGGGGCGAAGCAGAACTTCCACGACGCTTGCTGAGTCAGCGCCTCTTTTTTGCCAGGCTTCCCCGACTTATTGCAGCCAAAATATGCCACTCATGATTTTTTATTATTTCTCCTGTGATCAGGGAACACAAATTAGCAGGTTAACACTTTCGCTCACCCCGCGCGCCACCTCTCAACTGTGCGTAGTGGGTCCCGGCGTGTCACGCGAGCGCGCGTTAATTCCGTAAAGTGTATACTCTCTTCAACTTTGTCACGTCAATTCTCGTTCTACTAGATTAAATTTGGTATCATTGTGTTCGCAATAGAATTCTCTACAGCACTAAATGCATATAAACTCCAAAAGCCTGGCTAATTACCCGCAGCAAACAGAGAAAGTGCGAACGAGTTACCCAGGAGCGCGCGAAAGCAATAAAATGTTTTCACTATTTTCACTCTGGTCACCTCAATTTTCGTCCTAGGTCTTTCATTTTGGTCTCAATGGGTTCGCAATAAAATTCTCTAGAGGAACAAATAGCATATAAAATAAAAAACCTGGTCACACTCCAACCGACGGGCCACGTTAGCCGCGAGTGAGCGCCCAGACGCCTTCCAGCTAAACTCCCAATTTCTGCCCACAAATGTTTGTACTATTGTGTGTTGAACATGACATAGGCGTGTAGGGATGACATAGGCGCGCATTTTAAAACCAGTCCCCAAAAAATCGGATAAAAACCTGATTTTTGGCGATTATTTAAAGTGGATGACGCAATGCTGCATCATGCCCGGCAGCACCGCCAGTAAACGGATGACACAATGCTGCGTCATGCCCGACCGAAAGTGTTTTAAGAAGAATTTTTTTTTTTTTTGTTATGCGCCTGTGGGTGACAAAGACCAAATAGCCCTTAGCAACACAAGGGTTAAATAACAGAAATAAACAATATAATTTATCCCCAACGGATTGGTGGTCAGAGAACAGAACTAAATCTATGGAGGGTAATACATTTACTGTATTTAAAGCATTTAATGCTGCTATACAGTGTAAATTTTACATGTAAATCCATCTAAACATACAGAGTTACTTACAAGAAGAAGCAAAATATATAGAATATTGAAACATAAGAGCAGTAATAGTAATGGATTAGCAATCTAAAATTTGATAGAAATTACAAACCAAATTACTAAACAAAATTGCCTACTTTCTTTATACTGAAGCACATTTGGATGTTTCTCGCTTATCACCACACACCGGAAGCAGGCATCATCCCTGAAAAGGAAATTAGCTTAATTAAATAAGAATTAAAAAGTACTTGTTTATTTTAACCCTTAAACTGCGCAACACGTCATATGATGTGTTGAGTAACTTGAAATAAATTGCGCATCATGTCATATGATGTGTTGGAGTACCGCACAAGATTTGAACACCCAGCGGGGTAGGGGAGACCCCCATATGCTGCGCAGGGGCTATAGCAAACAGCCGCCATATTGTAAAAAAAAATCCAGCTCATGCTACCAATGCGTGGGAGGCCTCAGTTACCTAGCGGTCACCATGGCAAGCGCATGGCCAAACGCCACCAGGGCACGCACCACACAATCACTTACCCAAGAGCAAATAACTAGTGAATTATTTTCTGATTGCGAGGAAAGTGACTTTGATGACTCTGACAATGATAAGACCTATACACAATTGACTGATGATAGTAGCACAGACAGTGAAAATAAGATATAACCTCCTCCTATGGCGAGGCGCACATGCTCACCCGTGCCACCTCGCCCAGTGTCTACTCCAATCCACCCACGAACACACATTTCCTGTGCTTATTTAGAGTATGAGGATATTTTGGGCGACGAGTTAGAGGAAGGTGACTCATTTTCTGGATTTAGTGAAGTGGATTCAGAGCATAGTGTTACCGCGCCTGTTGCTAGTACCAGTGCTGTTATTGGGAGAGAATTTGTCGCGTCAGCAGCGTCTCACCCAGCCAAGCGCCACCGCATGGCACCACATGAGGAACCAAGACCCCTTATGTTCATGTGCTTTCACCCCACATGCACGTAGCAGCCGTACTTTGCGTAGACAGGCTTCAGCTCCTGGTCCATGGTGTGCATCACTTCCTCGCCATCATGACCCTGTTGCATCTTGCAGGACACCAGGTGTACTTATGTGGAGTGATGTTGACGGTTTTATTCCTCTAATTCCTAACTTTGACAATAAAGATGTTGGGATTACAGAGCTTTTCCCGGATAATGGTGAGGACATGTGTGAAATGGAATATTTTACAGCATTTTATGATGAGCCGCTGATGGAATATATCGTACAACAAACAAACCTTCATGCGGCTTATCTCATTGGAAAAGAGATCACAGAATATTCACGATTGCAGCGTTGGAAAAACACAACTGTAGGAGAGATGTATGTATTTTCAGCAATATGTATGTTGATGAAGCATTGTGTCAAACACACTATCACTGATTATTGGAGCAAAGACCAGACTATTCCAACACCTTTCTTCGGGAAATATATGTCCCAAGACAGGTTTCAGATACTCCTCAGGTGTCTACATTTTGCAAGTAATGAGGACCGGACAGAGGATGACAAACTTTGGTGAGTCAGGCACTATATGAAAGAAGTGATTGGAAAGTTCAGAAATTTCTACGTATCAGCACAGAAGCTAATGATTGACGAATCCCTTGTGCTTTTCAAAAGACATGTTGCATTAAGCAGTATATTCCCTCCAAATGCAACAGATTTGGATTGAAATTCTTTGTTCTTTGAGACTGTGAAACAGATTACGTGTTACACATGATTCTGTATTTTGCTAGCGATGTTGACAGTCCCGGAAACGACCAACATGGTTTCTCAGGTAGTGTGGTGAAGTCACTGATGGTACCATGGATGAGCAAGGGCCACATTTTGTACACGGATAACTACTATACAAGTCCCTTGCTAGCTAGGTTTTTGATTGAAAATATAACTGGATTGGTTGGCACAGTAAAGCCAAGAAGAAGGGAAATGCCAGTGTTTGAAAACAAACTTGAAGTTGGTGACTACGAGCTAAGAAAATGAGATCAAATACTCTCAGTTAGGTGGAAAGACAAAAGACAAGTGAACTTGCTGACAACCATTCATGATGGTTCAATGGTGAACAGTGGCAAGGTGAACCAAGTAACGCAAGATCCAATATATAAGCCAGATTGTGTTCTTGACTATAATATCAACATGCATTTGATTGATAAATCTGACATGATGGTGGGTACTGCAGAGTGTGTGTGGAAAACATTGAAGTGGACGAAAAAGTGTTTTTTCATCATGTTGACATGAGCATGCTGAACTGCTGCAATATGTATCTGGCGAAAACTGGACGTAAACCAAGTTTACGTTCGTTTGCTTTTACACTTGAGACGCTGTTATTAACCTTCAAACCGCTAGGGGTACAAATGGATTTAACACCCACGGGCGCAAAACAAAAAAAAATCCAAAAAATTCTTTCGTCTTATAGAAGTGTTCATTTTTGTTCTCTGATCATGGAAAAATAACAAAAAAATCATAAGTGGCATATTTTAGCCACAATAGGGTAGGGAAGTGTGGCAAAAAACCAGCATTGAATGTAATGAAACGCCATTTTCTGGGCAAGTCCCGGAGGCTCCTCGGAGCTATCCCAGGCTGATATGCTAATGTCAGACTTTGGCATCAGTCATGTGTATGGAGTTCTTAGGCCTACCGGGGACCACGGCCAGAACCGGGCCCCCTCAGAGAGGCAAGGGGAGCAATGGCCTATAGAAGGCCCCCGTGTGGTTGGAAGCATTCTATGTCTACCATCGACCGGGACAGGCACCCAGAAAGGTAAGCGCCCCAAAACAAACCCCTATTCTGGTTAAAATTGCTACCAAAAGCCAAACTAGTGGATAGAACTCTCCAACAGAAAAACAAGCAAACTAGTATGACATCACACGTCACCGCGTCGCTGTCTGCACAACTCCCCCCTCCCTGGGAGGGGGAAGGGGGAGCCCCAGACCTCCCACGCCGGCTATCCACCCATCAGTTCTGAGGCTGGATGTCAAAACACGCGAAAAACCGCCGATCGGAGGGAGGGAGGGTTGCCAGGGTGCCTCCGGGACTCACCCAGAAAATGGCGTTTCATTACATTCAACGCTGGTTTTCTGGGGGAGCCCCGTCGGCTCCCCGGAGCTAACTACCCACAGAGGAAGATCAAAGGGATGGAACCGGGAGGCGGACACCACGCACCCCCCAAGGATGCGAGACAACTGGCAGCAACGCCAACCCAAGGCGCCACAGCCCCGAAAAGTCTCGGGAACAACACAAGAACAACGAGCAGCAAGGCCCCCGGACGAACACCAAAGATCCATGCCCGAAAGACTGCTAGGACACGTTGTCCAGACAGCAGCGAGAGCAGCAAAGCCACGAACACCACGGGCATGAAGGAAGAACACAGGCAGCTGAGCCGCAAGAACATGGCTGACAACCCGGGACACCATCACACGCGAACCGGGAAGAACAGAACCGGATCAACGCAAAACGCGCTCCGGACACAGACGCTGTGGCACACAAACAACAGCGGAGGGCCGCCACTGAACAAAAACCACGACACACCCCCGGCCCGACCAACGAAACACCAACAAACCCTGGACCCCTCCAGAACCAGCAGCCCCACCCCGCGCCAGAAAAGATGGAGACTGCTGCCACCGAACAACCAAAACGCTAAAACCAAAGGAGCAGGAAAGCTCAGCGACTCGACCCCCAGAGGCAAATGCCAAAAGGAAAAAAGAGCCAACGAAAAACCGGAACCGAAGGGGCACTACCAACTGAGGAGAAGACAGAGCACGCTGGCCAGAGACCAGGATGGTGCAAGCGGCGCACGAACAGGCCGGAGGTGAAACGACGCACAAGACAGCTTACTAACGGTGCAGAAGCAATACCAAGACTGAAAGAAAGCCAAAGTTGCTCCGCCAGCGCCGCACGAAAAGAGGCGACAGTATGGGGCACGACGACGGCCCCCAACCCCCACCAGAAAAACCAAGCCGACGCTAAGAAGAGGAAGCACCTAAGAAGGGACAGGAAAAGGAAGGACCGCCAAATACCCCATACTGCCGCCAAGAGAAATACGCAGGTGGGACACCTACCACGGAGCCACCCGACCACCAACCGGAGGTGAGACCATGAGGCAGAATGTAAGCAGTCCTGACAAGGCCCCTCCGAGTCCAGGAAAAGGCGGAGCTGCAGGAAGATATCGGGCGCGACCACCGACACTCAGGCGGCACAAGGAGATGGAACGTCTGCCGAACAGAAAACTCCCCAAAGCAAGCAAACCCGCCAGGAGTTCAGAAACGACGGGTCCGACGCGAGACACCGCAAGACCCCGAAAAACCAACCGGCAGGGCAAGCTAGGAAACCAAAGAAGGCGGAAGGGTTGCCGGCAGAAACAGTACCCGAACCAAGGGGTATGAGCAACTGCAACATACTGAGACAAAGTAGCACACCACAGGACACAGGCCGAAAAAATGCCCAAGAAGCCAAGGAACACACGCACAACACTCCTGCGGCAGAGGAGGAAAGAGGGGAACGCACAAGGAAATGAAGCGGTGGAAACCGACCACACCCCCCAACATAGCAGCAAGTGCAGGCAAAACCGACCAAAGGAGATGCCAAGAAAACGACTGGGGTGAGGCAGGACGAAAGAGCAGAAGCACAAAAACCCCAGGAAAACAACCAGGGGTAGACAATCAGGCAGGGACTCATACGCAAGCCTTACGCACAAAACAGCAGCAAAGTGCCACACCACAACCGGACACAGGAACAAGGTCACACCACCGCAAAACACGGCACCAATGCACACGTGCAGTAGCACCAACAGGCACCACCGCAACATGCAACAGGTAAGTAGCAACTCGCTTCTGCAAAGGCAGAGAACGGAGCAGACAGACCCCAGACAGGTCCCACGGAGACATGACATAACCCAGCAGGCCCGGAAACCCGCACACCAGGCGACCGACAGCGGAGAAACCCCGCTCAATACCTGCTGGATGGGGTAGTGGGAGCTCATTTACACCCCAAGCCTGGCCCGAGGCCAGGCTAGACCGGCCAGAGGGTGGCCCACCAGGATGGGCCGGAACTTCTATTCGAAAGCAAGCTAGTGTGCCCCGAAAGTCCACGGACGTACCAGCAATAAGGCGTATGCTCGCAAGTAGGTCGTGTAACAACTGCAGACCTTTGACGGATATACAGTGTTCCCTGATTGTGCCTATAGCAACAGGTATACTCTCCACTGGTACTATCCCGCAAGTTCTACCAGATAGGCGGGACCCAAGAGCCAGAGCTCAAAACCTTGCAAGCACAGCCAGGAGCTCTACCAGGTGAGTACAGAACCAACACCACAACCCCCACACCTCATAACACTAAAAAGGGCGGGTCCCCTGAAGGACCCCAGCATGGGTTGGACATGCACAAGAGTGGGACAGGAAGGGGTGAAAAAAGGACAGTCACTGGTGTGCGAACGGTCTCAGACGTACAACAAGATACCTAAAGAAAGACAGGTATATAAACAATACCGCATTCAGCGCCCTGCTAAATAACGCCAGACCGCAGAAACTCGCCTGGTGAACGGTGGCACGAACGTGACACGACTCGACCGTGCCCAGAAGAGCCTGGGAGCACCGCCAGGTGAAGACGCTAGAGCCGGACCTGCAGGAGAGCAGGGTAGAGGCGAAGATGGCGGCCACAGGGAAAACACAGGGCGGCCTCCCCACAACTGGAAACCAGGACACCCTGCAGCAAGGGAGAAGAGCGAGAGGCGAAGCACTGGAGCAAAAAGGCGTCAAACACCAGCACTGAAACACACCGCCCAAACCAAAACAAACTCCACGGCGCATGCGCAGAACACGCTGGGCGAACCGCACAACTCTCTGCGAGAAGGCGCCCACCAGGACTACTGTACCAGAAAAGTAGCCAAAAGAGGAAGCAGGAACAAGAAAACCGGCCAACGAAGCGAAGACAGAGCCCAAAAAGGCACCCAACTGGGCCACAATCAGCCCAACAGGGCTACAAGGAGCCCAACAGGGCTACAAGGAGCCCAACAGGGCTACAAGGAGAGCTACAAGGAGCCAACAGGGCTACAAGGAGCCCAACAGGGCTACAAGGAGCCCAACAGGGCTACAAGGAGCCCAACAGGGCTACAAGGAGCCCAACAGGGCTACAAGGAGCCCAACAGGGTTACAAGGAGCCCAACCAGCCCATAAGCAGCCCAACCGAGCCTAAAACGGCGACAAAGATGAGGAGCCGACAGACGTTCCAATAACGCGGGAAGTAGCGAAAAACCTTCCCAAACCCTCGAGAACACGGAAGCCAAATCCAGTCCCGAAGTCACACAAAGGCCCAGGCGCACCCGAGACCAGAAGTCACGTAGAACCCCAAGAACGGGGAAACATGACGAAAATACCGTCCCCCAAAAAAGGGGTGGGGGGAAACATCCACCCACAGGACGGAACCAACCGACTCAAAGGCCAAGGAACCGAGCCCGGGGAGGGGCCGACGCCCAACAGCACGTACGGCAAGTGGGGAAGAAAACCCACTCCGCGTAACCACAAGCTCCGCCTAGAGGGGGATAAAAACCCCCACAGGGTCCTACGGGGCCAAGGCCCCCCAAGTCAGCCTCTCCCCAGCCCCGAGAACCTACACGACAGGCCCCGGGGCTGAGCCGTCCCCCCAAAGCCCACTGGGAAGGGAGCCCACTGGCAGACTCTTACAACACGGCTGGAGGAACAGGCTCAAATGCCCCCGTCACTAACCCGGAAGGGGAATTCCCCCGAGACCGCCCGAGTCTCAACACCATCAAACCCCACCCTGAAACTACAGACAGTAAGGAACCGGATGCAGGCAGGAAGGGGAATCCAGGGGAAAACAAGAACCAAAACGGGGCAGCCCCGGGGAGTAACCACGAGAGCGTTGCCACCAGCAAGGCTCAAGTGCAACGCCCCTGCTGCCCGCACCCGCTTAGTCAGCACAACTGGGTAACCGAGCCACAATGAGCAACAAACTCGCAGGACTCTGGGTTGAAGGTGTCACCGACCCCACAGGCAGCAGAAGGAGGCAAAACAGAGAGTCACCCAGAGACAAGGGGTGAGCAACCCTCAAACTCGCTGGAAGCGAGGGGGGACTCTGGGGTCACATCCATCGGACTCACGCGCCCCCAGGGGTTTCCCAGGGTCCCGAGCGTTTACTATAAGAGGACTCGTGCTCAGGTAATCCCAGGCAGGGTACTGCTAACCGGCGCCCAAAGCTACCAAACAACTTTCTAAGAGCTGAACCCCCGGGACATGTACACTCACGGGGACTTAGCAGGGGGTTGCCACCAGAAATACTCAGAACACAGAGGACTCAAGGGGCAAGAACGAAGGCAGACCCCCCCACCAGGTAGATAAACAAAAAGAAAAAGAAAACCCTGCAAGAGGACAGCGTACCCAAGCGGAACAGAGCCGGCCGCTATGATTGGGAAAAGACAAGCTGCACAGTACCCTGCGCCCCACCAGTGCAAAAACTGCCCCTTACTCTAAGGCGAACAAGGGAGACAGAACACCCGAGCACACAAAGAGCAGCCGAAAACCAAGCAGTAAACGGCCTAGCAGGGGCAGACCCCAAGGAACTTGTGGAAGGTGGCCCCAAGTCCCAAGGGCAGTACTTACAGGGCACCTAGGGAAGGGAACCCTAGGCGCATGCAGCCCGAGTACTGGAGAATGACTCCCGGCTCACGCACCACCTAGAAAACAGACACCACACACTAGGTACAGTGCTGAAACAACCACTGGAGCCGGAGCACATAACCGGTGCCTATAGCATCAGCCGAAGAACTGATGGGTGGATAGCCGGCGTGGGAGGTCTGGGGCTCCTCCTTCCCCCTCCCAGGGAGGGGGGAGTTGCGCAGACAGCGGCGCGGTGACGTGTGACGTCATACTAGTTTGCTTGTTTTTCTGTTGGGGAGTTCTATCCACTAGTTCGGCTTTTGGTAGCAATTTTAACCAGAATAGGGGTTTGTTTTGAGGCGCTTACCTTTCTGGGTGCCTGTCCCGGTCGATGGCAGAAATAGAATGCTTCCAACCACACAGGGGCTTCTATAGGCCATTGCTCCCCTTGCCTCTCTGAGGGGGCCCGGTTCTGGCCGTGGTCCCCAGTAGGCCTAAGAACTCCATACACATGACTGATGCCAAAGTCTGACATTAGCATATCAGCCTGGGATAGCTCCGGGGAGCCGACGGGGCTCCCCCCAGAAAAGGGGCGTTGACAGAGCCTTCACCAGACGAGGTCTACTTCGCTCGAGCTGTCAGGCGGCAGTTGCCACAAATATATTATTACCTAATTATTTCAATGTCTGATTTTTTCTTAGTTTTTTTGCAGTAATATTGTTCAATACAGTGAATTGTGATATATTTATATAACAAAATGCGTGAGCCATTGCTGTACTCAAAATTATAGTGTGCATATTAGTGATTCAATTATTATGTTCATAAAACAATAAACAAATACTTTTCCTGTTATGACACTATATACACAGGTTATATATACGAACAAGCCTGAACGGTCTCCAGGCATATATGCAACTGAAAACTCACACCCCAGAAGTGACTCGAACCCATACTGTCAGAAGCACTTCAGCGAACCATAAACCGGGTGAGTAAATCTGGCCTGAAAAGTGTGCAAACTAGCTGGAGATTTGTTGAATCAGGATACGTTGAATCGAGGTTGTACTGTAATAATTGAATCACTAATATGCCCACCTTAATTTTGAGTATAGCGATGGTCCACACATTTGATTATATAAATATATCACACTACACAACAATGAATAATATTACTGCAAAAAACTAAGAAAAAATCAGTCATATTGAATTAATTAGGTAATAATATCTTTGTGGCAACTCCCACCTGACAAATGGGGCGGAGCAGACCTCATCTGGCACCTGCTCTGTCAACCCCTCTTTTTTGCCAGACTTCCCCACCCTATTGTGCCAGAATACAATATCATGTTCAAGATGATACCAGTCTCACAGTCGCACAGCACGAAAAACTTCAGTCCAAAATCGTGCCGCTTTGATGGGATGTATGCCAGTCCCCCTTGAACAGTACTAGCGATTCGTCGATAACCACATTCTGTCCAGGTACAAAATAATCCCTGAACTTCCCTCTCATATCACTGAACACCTTCCGTACCTTCCACAGTCTGTCGTTTCTGTCCTTATTTACATTATTCTCAAAATGCAGGCACCTGAGAATCAAGAGGAACCTATCATGCGACATATACCGGTTGAAAATAGGCGATGGAACTAGGCTGTCTTTGCTCCAATAATCCTGGATGACAGCTTTCTTGGAGTGCTTCATCATCATGCCGAGTGCCAAAAACACGTACATTTCGTCAACTGTCGTGTCCTTCCATCGCGTGAGGCGTGAGGCAGGTAAAATGCCAGCGTCTATGAGGCTGTGAGCATACCTGTTTGTCTCAGTCACAAGATGCGTCATGAATTCTTTGTCGAAATACGCCTGGAAATATTCCATTTCTGCCATATCATCTCCGGTATATGGGAAGAATGGTGTAACACCAAAATCAGTAGCATCAAATGTTGGTATGTGAGGGGACAAATGTGGCGCAATCCTCCCATACAAGTACACCTGGGGGTTTGGTGTTGGTGCCAACACAACGGCCAACACCACCATGAGCACCAAAAACACGGCTAAGTCGTCTGGTGCTGGACCTGCGTGAGGGTATGCTAAGCGATGAGGCAGATTTATGTACCGTAGGCCTACCACGAACACCTGATGTTGAGGGGCCACTGTCGTCATTGTCCCATTGCTGTGAGACACGCTGCCGCCTACTGTGACGTGTTGCTGAGGCAGCAAAACCCCGCCTGGTAACACCCTCGCTCCTTGTACTCGTGTCGTCCACACTACTCGTATCGGAGATTCAATGTCACTGAAGCCCAAGAACGATTCATCGTATGTACTAACACTAAATAAACTTGCATCTGGGGACATACATAGTGGTGGTGATGCTGGGAATTTTTTTCAAGATAGTGGACGATCACTGGGGCCCCAAGGCATCCATTTCGTACCCGGATCACCGTGCACCAGTTTTAATGGAACGTGAAAATACAAATACCCAGAGGCACGCTGCGCAAACCAGACGAGGGCCTGCAGGTGCGTTGCGCAGTTCAGGGGTTAAGGTTCTCATTTTTACCGTATCTGAGTACCTGGAATTTATCACTGTTAAACATCATGTTATTTTCTGCTGCCCAGTTGAAAACTTTATTAATATCCATTTGTAGTTTTTCAATGTCTTCAGCAGAGGTAATTTTAATGCTGACTTTTTGAGTCATCTGCAAAGGATGATACAAATCTGTGACTTGTATTTGAGTCTATATCTGATATGAGAATATGGAAAAGCAGTGGTGCAAGGACGTAGTCTCCGTGGTGCAGTGGTAAGACACTCGCCTGGCGTTCCGCAAGCGCTTTGTCATGGGTTCATATCCTGGCCGGGGGAGGATTTACGGGGTGCAAATCCTTAACTGTAGTCTCTGTTTAACTCAACAGTAAAATGAGTACTTGGTTGTAAAAACCAATCTTCACGGAGGGAATCGTATTCCAGGGACCTGCCCGAAATGCTACAAGTACTAGTGGCCGTACAAGAATGTAACAACTCTTGTATATATCTCAAAAAAAAAAAAAACTGTACCTTGAGGTACAGAGCTTTTAACTGCGCTTGGACTTGATTTTATATGGTTGACTGTTACTCTTTATGTTCTGTTCGACAGAAAACTGAGTATCCAGCGTCCTACGTTACCAGTTATTCCCACTGACCTCATTTTGTGTGATATCACTCAATGGTCACATTTATCGACTGCCTTTGCAAAATCTGTGTATACCAGAATTGCATTCTGTTTTCCTTCTAATGCCTCAGTGATTTTGTCATAGTGATCAAGTAGCTGTGAGAGGCATGATCTTCCCGCTCTAAATCCATGTTGGCCTGGATTGTGGAGGTCATTGATTTCCTTGAATCTAGTGACCTGACTCGTGATCACTCACTCAAATACTTTTATTATGTGGGACGTTAGTGCAACCAGTCTATAATTCTTTGCCAATGCTTTGCTCCCTCCCTAGTGTTGAGGGGCTATATCTGCTGCTTTAAACGCATCCAGTATCTCCCCCGTGTCCAGCTCTTCCTCCACACTATACTGAGTACCTGTGCTACTGGCACTTTGCATTTCTTTATAAATACTGAATTCCATGAGTCTAGACCCAGGGCTTACTTGCATGGGCATATTGTCAATTTCTCTTCAAAATCTGCCACGCTCGTGTTGATATCAGTTATATTTACAGGGGTTTGGATATCATGCATAAAGAAGTTGTTCAGATCTTCCACTTTTATGCTGTTTATCGGAGTGCTAAACATGTCCTCATACTGCTTTTTTAGGACTTCACTAATTTCTTTGTCATTCTCAGTGTATGAACCTTCACTAGTACAAATAGGTCCAATACTGGCAGTGGTTTTCGCTTTTGATTTTGCATATGTGAAGAAATACTTTGGGTTTTTTCTTTATTTCTTTTTGTTTATTTATCTTATTTCTTATTTGTCCTTCATCTTGTTCCCAGGGTGCTGGGTGGATGTGTTGCCAGTTCCTTGATCTTAAACCATTAACACTTTCCTGCCCTCAAAGCATGCTCCCTAGACTACCTCAAGGTGCGCCATGTGTTGGCCATGAGTGCGCGACCAGAACTAAATATGTATCCTCTTAAGTTTTCTCACATTAATTTTCGTCTCGCGTCGTTAATTTTGTTATCTTTTTGTTCGCAATTTAATTCTGTACAGGGATATATATACATATGAAGTCCAAAAGCCCGGCATGTCACCCACGCTAAACCAACAAATCAGCCAAGGGTCACCTGTGAACACGCGACCCCACCAAATTGTATCTTCTCTTTGTGGGATTCTCACCTCAATTCTCATCCTACGTCGTTCAATATGGCATCAATTTGTTAACAATAGAATTCCCTACAGGTGTATATTCATATAAAGTCCAAAATCCCAGCACCCCCTTTCCCTTGCAGCAAAGGTGAAATTCAGCCAAGCGTTAGCAGTGAGCGAGCACGCATTTGCCCTCCCGCTACACCTGCACACAAATGTGTATTACTTTTTTAGTTTGATAACGTCAATTTTCTTGTTAGGCCATTCATTTTGGTATTAATGTGTTCACAATAGAATGCTCTACAGGAAAAAAAGGCTATACTTACCACCCAATGATGTTTGGAGACCATGAGTTGAGCATTAAGCTGAATCAATCTACCTGCGGCAGGAAACTGTTTCCTTTAGTTGCTCAATCGATGTTTTATAGGTGGAGTGGATGGTAGGTAAATATTACTGCTTATCCACCCAGTATTTCTTTTTGCGATGGTACAAGGCAGAGCATGGTGCAGCACACAGTGCCACATCACACGACTTGCATTTATATTTGGCATCCTTCCTTTTACCATTTCTGAAGCAAACACAACACATCAGCCCTTTCTGGATGTGAATTAGGGAATGGTTCAATTTGCTGATCAGACGTTCTGGTTTATCAACAGTACAAGGGTTTCTTCTAGCAGTAGCACCAGAAGGAATAATCTGACTTTCGTTTTCTGAGTCAAATAATGAATTGTCATGTAGAGGTGAAGATGGGAATAGTGACCGCCTCATACCTGATAGTCAGGGTGTAATAAATAAGTGTGAAAATCCCAGAGGAGTGATTGGTACTGGTACAGTCAAGTCTGGTGTTCCAGTAAAACTGTCTGCAAATGGTGGAATGTTGTCAGTTGACCAGGCTTCACCAGAACATTTGTGTTTCCTACTTGCAGTGAGTCCACGTGTGCCTGTGGCGGTAGTGGGCTCAAAATCAGCATTCCCCTCACTTTCAAGTTCATCCTCACTTGCTGTTTCAGTTTCAACAAACTCACTATCTACATCACTGTCACTTTCATCTTTAGCCCTTAACCCTTAACCCTCAAACCGCTAGGGGCCCAAATGGAATTCACACCCACAGGCGCAACAAAAAAAAAAATCCAAAAAATTCTTTCGTCTTATAGAATTGTTTATTTTTGTTCCCTGATCACGGAAAAAATAACAAAAATCGTAGGTAGCATATTTTAGCCGCAGTAGGGTAGGGAAGTGTGGAAAAAAGGGGCGTTGGCAGAACCTTCGCCAGAAGAGGTCTACTCCGCCCGAGCTGTCAGACGGCAGTTGCCACAAATATATTATTTCCTAATTATTTCAATGTCTCTGATTGATTTTTTCTTAGTTTTTTTGCAGTAATATTATTCCATACAGTGAATTGTGGTATATTTATATTATAAAATGTGTGAACCATCGCTGTACTCAAAATTATGGTGTGCATATAAGTGATTCAATTATTATGTTCATAAAACAATAAACAAATAGTTTTGCTGTTGTTACACTATATACACAGGTTATATATAAGTATCTGCATGTTTTGTTCACCATAACGAACTACTAAGTTGGTCTTGTGAGTCAAAAAGCAACGAGGAGTGGCCGCCACACACCAGCGAGCCACTCACTGCCACGCCCTCCCTCATCACCACCTCATTGACCCTCATTTACCTCCCACAATACTGTTTTTGCATTTATTCACTATACACAGACGTTATATATACGTATTTACATGTTTTGTTCACCATAACTGTACATCTAAGCTTGTATAATGAGTAAACGCACAAAGACATAGCTACTCATGTAAAAAGGTGACACCCCAGGGTCAACACTTGCATCAGAGGAGCTCCAGAATATTTCAACAATCTTAAGTATTGTAGTACAGGTTGAGGATGTGAGTGTGTCCCAGAGATCATAAAGGTATAGTGCTTTTGAAAAATAGATGAGATAATAGGAATGTGCTAAGGGAAGTGAAAAATTGGGTGAGAAAAAGTTGCCCCTAGTGTTTACAGTGCAGAGAAGAACATTCAAGATGGCCACTGACAAAGGAAATACAAACAGAGCTTGATTTTGTGGATTCAATGAAGAAAGCATTGATATTAGTCAGTCTACACAACAAGTTGGTAAAATTAGATACTATAGTGACTCTCATGTAGAAATAATTAGTAATTGAAGAAAGTAATGATCATTTTGAATAGCAAAGTTTTAGGTCTTGAGGGTTTAGTGAAAGACTTGCGCAAGGAAAAGAGTCAATTGGAAACAAATTGCAAAGCCAGGAAGAAGAAAATATACTCTTAAAATAGCTTTGGAAGAAGTTAGAGCAAATTTAAACATAAATGATTACCATAGGCTAGGCAAGAATTCAGAGAGAAACAGCTTTTGTCAGCACAGATGGAGGAAGTTCACAGGGAATAGAACAGTGCAAGAAAGATATCCAACTCACTTATGCACAAGTGGCCAAGGAGAAGGAAAAAATGGAAGCAGCAGTAAAGGAAGCCCAAAAATGCAGCAACCAAGATAAACAACATTAGGCTGGAAGNGAAATCTTTAAAGAATTCTGAAAAGAAAGGATCTGGGGTGGTTCTAGATTAGAAAAACTGTCACATGAGGACCACATTAAGAACACTGTGCGAGGACCACCTTGAGGTTACCTTGAGGTGCTTCCGGGCTTACGTCCCCGCGGCCCGGTCACCGACCAGGCCTCCTGGTTGCTGGACTGATCAACCAGGCTGTTGGACGCGGCTGCTCGCGCCTGACGTATGAGTCACAGCTGGTTGATCAGGTATCCTTTGGAGGTGCTTATCCAGTTCTCTCTTGAACACTGTGAGGGGTTTGCCAGTTATGTCCCTTATGTGTAGTGGAAGCGTGTTGAACAGTCTCGGGCCTCTGATGTTGATAGAGTTCTCTCTCAGAGTACCTGTTGCACCTCTGCTTTTCAACGGGGGTATTCTGCACATCCTGCCATGTCTTCTGGTCTCATGTGATGTTATTTCTGTGTGCAGGTTTGGGACCAGCCCCTCTAATATTTTCCACGTGTAAATTATTATGTATCTCTCCCGCCTGCGCTCAAGGGAGTACAGATTTAGGCTCTTTAGTCGGTCCCAGTATTTAGATGTTTTACTGAGTGGATTCTAGCAGTAAAGGATCTCTGCACGCTCTCCAGGTCAGCAATTTCTCCAGCTTTGAAAGGGGCTGTCATTGTGCAGCAGTACTCCACTCTAGAGAGCACAAGCGTTTTGAAAAGTATCATCATCGGTATAGCATCTCTAGTGTGAAAAGTTCTTGTTATCCAACCTGTCATTTTTCTTGCAGTTGTGACGGCTACTTTATTGTGTTCTTTAAAGGTAAGGTCTTCCGACATGAGTACACCCAAATCCTTTACATTGCCTTTTCGTTCTATGTTATGATTTGCCTGAGTTTTCTACATGGTTTCCGTTTTTATATTTTCATTTTTTCCGTAGCGCATGAGCTGGAACTTATCTTCGTTAAACACCATATTATTTTCTGTAGCCCATAGAAAGACCTGATCTACATCTGATTGGAGGTTTCCCGTGTCCTCTATGCTGCCTACTCTCATGAAGATCCTAGTGTCATCTGCAAAGGATGATACAGTGCTATAGGTTGTGTTCCTGTCTATGTCCAATATGAGGATGAGAAAAAGTACTGGAGCAAGCACAGTACCCTGGGGGGAATGAGCTCTTCACGGTTGATGGGCTGGATTTTATTTTGTTGACTATTACACATTGGGTTCTGTTAGTCAGGAAATTGTAGATCCATCTGCCTATTTTTCCGGTAATTACTTTTGAACGCATTTTATGTGCAATAACACCATGGCCACATTTATCAAAAGCTTTTGCGAAATCTGGGTAAATTACATCAGCGTTTTGTTTGTCTTCCATAGCATCTAATGCCATATCATAGTGGTCCAGCAACTGCGACAGGCAAGAGCGCCCTGTTCGGAAACCATGTTGTCCGGGGTTATGGAGATGCTGTGATTCCATGTATTTTGTGACCTTACTTCTTAGCACTCTCAAAAATTGTTATGATGTGTGATATTAGTGCTATCGGTCTGTAATTTTTTGCCTCTGCCTCATTTCCTCCTTTATGGAGTGGTGCTATCTCTGCTGTTTTTAGTATGTCAGGAATAACGCCAGTATCTAGGCTTTGTCTCTACAGAATGTGAAGGGCCTGCGATAGTGGTTTTTTACAGTTCTTGATGAATATGGAGTTCCAAGAATCCGGGCCTGGTGCAGAGTACATAGGCATACTGTTTATGGCTTCTTCAAAATTCAGTGGGGATAGGGTGACGTCTGATATATGATTTGATGTTGGTATCATATCCATGAAAAATTCATTTGGGTTATCAATCTTTAGTGCGTTTAGTAGCTCGCTGAAAACAGAGTCGCCTATGCTACACTTTTTAACCTCAGAATTGCTTTTAAATACATGGATGGAGAAATAATAAAGAAATTGTTCACCACTTTTATTAGACCAAAGCTGGAATATGCAGCGGTTGTATGGTGCCCATATCTTAAGAAGCACATCAACAAACTGGAAAAGGTGCAAAGATATGCTACTAAGTGGCTCCCAGAACTGAAGGGCAAGAACTACGAGGAGAGGTTAGAGGCATTAAATATGCTAAAACTAGAAGACAGAAGAAAAAGAGGTGATATGATCACTACATACAAAATAGTAACAGGAATTGATAAAATCGATAGGGAAGATTTCCTGAGACATGGAACTTTAAGAACAAGAGGTCATAGATATAAACTTGCTAAACACAGGTGCCGAAGAAATATATGAAAATTCACTTTCGCAAACAGAGTGGTAGACGGTTGGAACAAGTTAGGGGAGAAGGTGGTGGAGGCCAAGACCGTCAGTAGTTTCAAAGCGTTATATGACAGAGTGCTGGGAAGACAGGACACCACGAGCATAGCTCTCATCCTGTAACTACACTTAGGTAATTATAGGGAATAGATCAACTGACAGCTGAAGCTAATAAGGTCTGCTTGAAGCACGTGCCTGTGAGGAGGGGCAGAAAGAGGACCACTCTAGAAAGAGAACGCAGACGACTGTACAGGAGAAGGAAAAAAATAACGGAAATGCTTCGGCAGACATGACTATCACAAGCAAGGAAAATAAACCTAAACAGGGAGATCGAAGAAACAGAACAATCGTTGAAGTGATCATATGAGGCTGAGGAAATGGAATTGGAACAGAAAGCTATTCAAGAGATAAAGAGAAATCCAAAATATTTTTCACATAAGCAAAATCAAAATCAAAAACCTCCACCAGTATTGGACCTTTAATTACAACTGAAGGTACATACACAGAGGACAGCAAAGAAATTAGTGAAATTCTAAGAAGCCAGTATGAGGCTTTGCTTAGCACACCAATAAACAACATGAAAGTTGATGACCCAGACAGCTTCTTTATGAATGACATTCAAGCTGCAGATAATATAACGAATATTAACACGAACTCGGAAGACTTTGAAAGAGAAATTGACAATATGGCCATGCACTCAGCTCTTGGGCCTGACTCATGGAATTCAATATTCATAAAGAAATGTAAAGTACCAGTAGCGTGGGCACTCAGCGTAATATGGAGAAAGAGCCTAGATACAGGGGAGATACCAGCAGCACTTAAATCTGCAGATATAGCTCCTTTGCACAAGGGGGGAGTAAAGCCTTGGCAAAAAATTATTGGCCAGTTGCACTAACATCACACATAATAAAAGTTTTTAAAAGAGTGATTAGGAATTAAATTTCTAGTTTTATGGGAAAAAATGAGTTACACAACCTAGGACGACATGGATTTAGAGCGGGAAGATCCTGTCTGTCACAGTTACTCAACCATTATGACAAAATCACAGAAGCTCTAGAAGAAAAGCAAAATGTAGATGTAGTATACACAGACTTTGCAAAGGCATTCGATAAATGTGATCATGGAGTGATTGCACACAAAATGAGGTCAATGGGAATAACTGGTAAAGTAGGACGCTGGATACTCAATTTCTTGTCGAACAGAACACAAAGAGTAACAGTCAATCAAATAAAATCAAGTCAAAGCGCAGTTAAAACCTCTGTACCTCAAGGTACAGTCCTTACACCACTGCTGTTCCTTATTCTCATATCAGATATAGATAAAAATACAAGTCACGGCTTCGTGTCATCCTTTGCAGATGACACAAAAATCAGCATGAAAATTACCTCTGCTGAAGACATGGAAAAATTACAAGCAGATATCAACAAAGTTTTTGATTGGGCAGCAGAAAATAACATGATGTTTAAGAGCGATAAATTCTAGGTGCTCACGTACAGCAAAAATGAGGACCTGAAACATAATACAGGATACAAAACACAATCAAATCTGCCCATAATAGGTAAACAGCATGTCAAGGATTTGGGAATAATGATGTCCGACGATCTAACGTTTAGGGAGCATAACCAAGCAAATATTGCGTCAGCCAGAAAAATGATAGGATGGATTACGAGAACTTTCAAATCCAGGAATCCCATCACGATGGTTGTACTCTTCAAGTCACTTGTGTTGTCCCATCTTGAGTACTGCTCAGTACTCACTTCCCCCCTTCAGAGCAGGAGAGACTGCTGAAATAGAGGGAATACAGAGAACATATACGGCACGCATAGACGCGATAAAGCACCTAAATTATTGGGATCGCCTCAAAGCTCTCCAAATGTACTCACTAGAAAGGAGATGAGAGAGCTACCAAATAATATACACATGGAAAATACTGGAGTATCAGGTCCCTAATCTACACAGTAAAATAACAACGTACTGGAGTGAACAATATGGAAGAAAATGCAGAATAGAACCAGTAAAGAGCAGAGGTGCCATAGGCACAGTCAGAGAACACTGTATAAACATCAGAGGTCCGCGGTTGTTCAACGTCCTCCCAGCGACTATAAGAAATATTGCTGGAACAACCGTGGACATCTTCAAGAGAAAACTGGACTGTTTTCTAAAAGACGTTCCGGACCAACCAGGCTGTCGTGGGTATGTGGGCCTGCGGGCAGCTGCAAGCACCATCCTGGTGGACAAAACTCTCACAAGTGAAGCCTGGCCTTGGGCCGGGCTTGGGGAGTAGAAGAACTCCCAGAACCCCATCAACCAGATATCAACCAGGTATCAACCAGGCAACCCTTCCTCCCTCTGGTCGGCAGTTTTTCGTGCTTTTGATATTCAGCCTCTGAACTGAGGTTGGATAGCCAGCGTAGGGGTCTGGGGCTCCCCCATTCCCACCTCTCACAGATGGGGGGAGCCTGGGATTTGCTGTTTTGCCGCTTTTGCTGTGAACTACATAGACAAGCAACACTGCGGCAGGTGTGATGTCATGCTTGTTTCTTGTTTTCAGATTGGGGAGTTCTGCTTAGCAGTTTGATTTGTGGTAGGAATGTTTCACCAGTTAGGGTCTGTTTTGGGACGCCTACCTCTCTGGGTGCCTAACCCAGTAGATGGCAAGTATAGAGTGCTTTCAACCACATGTGGGTTTCTATAGGCCAATGCTTCTCATGCGTCTATAAGGGGGGTCAGGTTCTGTCTTGTGGTCCCCGGTAGGCTAGAATTCCAATCAAATTGACTGATGCCATAGTCTAACACATACATATCAGTCTGGTATAGCTATGGAATGCCTCCAGGACTCACCCAGAAAATGGCATTTCATTACATTCAATGCTGTTTTTTTCGTGTGCATAGTGAAGATGTCAGCTATTAACAGGACTGCAGTGAAGACATTAAACATAGTTGAAAATGTGCTAGTGTAGTGAAGGCTCCTCTCATAATGCTCTTTATGTGGTCCTTTATTGACAACTTGCTATCCAGAATCACTCTTATATCTCTTTCAATGTCAGACAATTTTAGCATCCTTTCACATAATTTGAAGATGAAGGTGCAAGTGAGAACATTAATTGGAAGTGGAATTCAAATTCACAGCTAAATTGGCCAAGCCAATACTTATAAGCATAGTAATGCTGTGTGTAACGGTCAAATGAATCACCTTAACCATTGTGCTGTGCTGCATTAAAATATGACCTCCATGGGGCACTGTAAATAAATTATTTCCAAAAAATTATTTTCTTGTCTTGTATTGTTAAAATGCAGTCTCTGATCACAGGAAACTAAAATAAAATATTAGATGTGACATACTTTAGTTGTGATGGAAGTGAAAAGTTGAGTAAATTATGGGCGCTGAGTGATGAAGAGCTCGGGATCACTCGGCCCTGCCACCTCGTGGGGCAGCAGTTGCCCGAATGTAAATTTTAACAATTATTTTGATGTTTCTCATTCATTTCTTCTCTGTTTTTTGCTGTAATATTATTAAAAAGTGTGTAATTTGTGGAATTTATATAGTTTAATGTGTGGAACATCACTATACTCAAATTTATGGGCTCATATATGTGTGTGACATGTATATTATATTCTACTTATTATTACAACTTATATGTTGTATATATTACATTATTACATACTATATATTATTCTATATACTCTATATTCTATATTCTATATATTATTCTATATATATTATTCTATATATCATACTATATACTATTACATACGTATATATTACAACTTATATGTTGTTGTGGTACCCGTTCCACTTCACTGTTCCACGAATCACCGTTCACTATTTTTTTCCTCATACACGCACGTACACAAAGCCTCATGCACTGGCCCACACGTGGTCTCCCGTTTATTATCTATTTAACACAAAGTTCCGTTGATAATGACTGTTTTCAAATTTTCCAGCGGGTCACTATGCACTTGTTATGCCTGTAATCGGTAATCCAAGGCTGTGGTCCTAAGAAATCCCGGTTAATGTCACGATTTTAACGGAGCGCGAGCGGTACGATTTCCCTCCCTCAACGGTACGGTAAGAACGATGAGTCAATGAGTCAATACTCCCCAATGAATCTTTAGGAGTATCTCCTTATGAGATGCTCTACGGACGTAAGTGCCGTACTCCTCTCAAAGCTCTTAACCACTTAACTGCGCCAACCGAGTTTTCTCGGTCGGCGGGAAACTGCGCCAACCGAGAAAACTCGTTTTGATTTTTCGTAACCAATTCTAAATGTGTACAAGGTTGGTTGTGTACGAAATGGACTCTTAGGACCTCCAGTGAGAGGCAGCCATCTTGGAAAAAATCCCAGAATGCCCTAGGGCTGCTGGCTGGGTTAGTACTGAATGAGCAACCATGGGTGGCGCACGCGCCTCTGGCTCCCAAACACCTGTCCAATGTGGTGTTGAAAGATAGTGCTCTGTCGGTGAAATTGAAACCTTATTGTTTGAAGAACATAAGGGTCATAATATTGGGAAAACCAGGTGCAATAAGGACCTAACACAAAGGTTGGATGCAAGTGATACAGCACCTATGAGGACGATATAGCGAGCGTATCCAGTTGTAGCTCTGAGCGTCACCCTTGCAATCCTATGCTATTTACTTAGATGAATAGTTTTCTGTGTTCAGTGATGATGCATCTGATACAAATAGCATAGATGAACAGTGTTAGCAGCTTCCATGGTGGTGTTTTCCATAGATATTTTCAAGAATACCTGAATCTCTTCCCAACTGACGGATATTCTTGAGGCTAGCTGAATCTCTTCCTGACTGACGGCCACTATTGAGGTAAGCTGAATCTCTTCCTGTGTGGGACCATACAAAGCGATCTTTTCAAGACTACCTTACAAATTGATCTTTTCCTATAATCTTTTCAATGCTACCTTATGCTTTACAAGCTTGGTTACATACAACCTACAAGTTCTAAAGCCAAGGGTGTACATGAGTGCGTTATTTGCAAGCACACAGAATGAAGAAACAGGAAGCAAAAATTTATCTGTACCTGGTGCACTGAGAGCGAAGTCGTGCTGTGTACCATGGGCTACTTCGTTGATTATTACTCACTTCCGAAGTACTGAGTGTGTAATACAGTGTGTTACTGTGTAAATAGTATGTGAAACTGTACATATTGTAATTTTAGTGATTTTTTAACAGGTAATATTGCGACAATAAACATTTATTGTGGACACATTACTGACACATGTTTCACAGTTCCATGTAACATTATGAACGTTCTACTATATACATATTGTAAAGAACACAAATATGCATCATATACGATAAAAAACAAATAAAACCACATTGGAAATACATAAAACAAATAATTGAAAAAATATTTGTGGCAACACCCGGTGCTTGAATGGCCCGCTCGACTGTGTCTGGGCGAGTCACGCACGGGCGACCAGGCCCTGATGACGTCACAGCGCATCTTGTCCATGTTCCTACAGCCAAAGTAAGTGGAATTTGGTATTTATTTTTACATAGACATGTTCAGGGAAGGGAATTTATCATTTTACGAAGAAAAAATAATTTTTTGGGAACACTTCATTTCATGCGCACCGGGAGAATTTCTCAATAAACTCCGCGCAGCACAGTGGTTAACCCTTAAACTGCGCATGGCATATATATACGCCCTGAGTAACATGTCCGACGGTGCGCATGGCGTATACTGTCTCCACTCGATCATCCGGACTATATGGGAAGGACCCCCAACCGGATTATCACGTTTTTCGGATAATGGTACTTTTTCACCTACGAGTCCAAAAGTGACCATTTCCAAAAATTTTTATACTACAAACAACATAATTTGAATTGCCTTGCCACATATAATTATTAGATATTCAACTAGAAACCTCAACTTACCTTGTTGGTGTTCGTCTTCTTGATTGATGCCACACATCTTGAAGTTAAGAATTGTTAACAATTTACGTAACCTATACTAACACAACACTAAAATTAACACTTAAAATTACTGTACAGTTCATTAAGCAAAGTTAGTTTTGACTGCCAGCTGCTGAAGCCTCACTGGTTGAAGGTGCGTGGCTTGCCTGTGGCGCCTCACTTGTTGAAGGCATTTGGCTGCCTGTGACGCCTCACTGGTTGAACAACACGTAACTTATCTTTAATTGCCAGGACAACCTTCTTCCTCTTAACACCTCCAGAATGATTGATGCTGATACCAGACATAGTCTTGGCCAAAAATGTTTAAAGTTACTATGAAAATAAAAAAGATATTTCAAAAAATATTTCACTAATGGCGCAGCACTGTGACGCCTCACTCGTTGAGGTGTATAACAGTAATTTGTCTTTAATTGTTAGGACAACTTTCTTCCTCTTAACACCTACAGAACGATTGATGCTCCTACCAGACATAGTCTTGGCCAAAAATGTTCAAAGTTACTATGAAAATAAAAAAGTTATTTAAAAAAATATTTCACTAATGGCGCAGCACTGTGTATAACACGAGGGATGGACGCACATGGGTTGACCAGCGTTGGACGGGTCCACTTGGCGTGGGGCAGCTATACCACCTTACGTAGGCTGCCAGGAGAATATTTTTTAAGGAAACTTCAGCCTGTGCACATTGCTTTTAGAAAACTTATTTATTTGTTATTACATAATTACTAGTACTTATTTCATTTGTTTTTGTTCTAAAATTAATGGTAATTCCTGTACACAGGTGGTCCCTCCCGACGCTCTCCTCCCACCCTCCCGACACCATAGTCTTGGCCAAAAATGTTCAAAGTTACTATGAAAATAAAAAGTTATTTAAAAAAATATTTCACTAATGGCGCAGCACTGTGTATAACACGAGGGATGGACGCACATGGGTTGGCCAGTGTTGGACGGGTCCACTTGGCGTGGGGCAGCTATACCACCTTACATAGGCTGCCAGGAGAATATTTTTTAAGGAAACTTCAGCCTGTGCACATTGCTTTTAGAAAACTTATTTATTTGTTATTACATAATTACTAGTACTTATTTCATTTGTTTTTGTTCTAAAATTAATGGTAATTCCTGTACACAGGTGGTCCCTCCCGACGCTCTCCTCCCACCATCCCGACACCACCCACCCACCCCACCCCCTCCTACACCATGCGCCTCGAGTCACGGGCAGACGGGATTAATACCGTATGGCCCGCCTCATGTTTTCATATACGGAAAAAGCCTCGATCATCCGGGCAACTGACCGGATAGTGTAATTTCGGCAGGACATTAACCGGGCCCCAAAATTTTATCCGTCCAAACTCTCGTTAATCCGGTTCCTGTGGCTATTTTGGCCGGATATTGTGATAACTTTATCCGATTGCGATTTTGGGCGTATTAAGGCGTTTTTCGGATGTTCGAATCCCGGATAATCGCGGGGTTACAGTATATACGCCATTGGGTGCCATTCCCGATTCAAATGGCCCGCGGCTACACGGGGTTCACAGTAGCTTCCTCAGGGCTCTTGTAAACAGACGCCATTTAAAAAAAAAATCGTGGGCAATAATCTCAGGTGTGAGAGGCACAGTACAGTTCGAGCAACCAAGGCTGGCGCACGCAGCATGAGCAATCAGCATTGCTGTTCAGCTTGTGACCACAGCATCACCGAAAAATGTCAAAATAAATATATAACTGTTATTATTTAGTGATGACAATATTACAGATGACCCGTGACTGATATAAATAACCAGGGTTGTGATAATAGCAGGATTGTTGTAATAATTAGCGCTTTGGGAGGAGTGATGCTGAGAGACAGGGAGACAGCATCGTTTACTGACTGTGTGGCCACCTGTTATTGTTTACATTCACCATACCAGCTCAGAGGTTCTCTATGGTGAACACAAATGTAGATACTTATATATAATGTGTGTATTAGTGTAATAACAGCAAAAGGATTATGCTGGGAGCAGCCATTTGGGTGACGGAGGTGACATCGTCTGCACGATTTGTCAAGCTGTTTAGAGGGTGGCCACTATGCTCTTTGGGCGCACTACAAGCTTAGGTGTCCAGTTACGGTGCATAAAACATGTAGATATTTATATATAATATGTGTATATAGGGTAATAACACTGAAAACAGTATTGTTGGGGGAGAAAGTTTAGTGCGTGTGACCTTGAATGAGTGAGGGAGCCGCCAGCCGCCAGCTGTGTATACCGACGACTCTTAGTCCCTGAACTAACTATATCAGCTTAGCTGTACAGTTGTGGTGAACAAAATATATACATACTTATATATAACGTCTGTATATAGTGTAATAACACCACAAATGGTATTGTTGGGGGAGAAAGTTTAGTGCGTGTGTTGAGGGAGTGGCAGCGAGTGGCTGGTTGGTGTGTGGCGGTAACTCTTCGTTGCTCTTCGACTCTCAATACCAACTTAGTGGTTCGTAATGGTGACCAAAATATGCAAATACTTATATATAACCTGTGTATAGAGTGTAATAGCAGCAAACAGTATTGTTGGGGGAGAAAGTTTAGTGTGTGTGTGACCTTGAATGAGTGAGGGAGCCGCCAGCCGCCAGCTGTGCATACCGACGACTCTTAGTCCCTGAACTAACTATATCAGCTTAGCTGTACAGTTGTGGTGAACAAAATATATACATACTTATATATAACGTCTGTATATAGTGTAATAACACCACAAATGGTATTGTTGGGGGAGAAAGTTTAGTGCGTGTGTTGAGGGAGTGGCAGCGAGTGGCTGGCTGGTGTGTGGCGGTAACTCTTCGTTGCTTTTCGACTCTCAATACCAACTTAGTGGTTCGTTATGGTAACCAAAATATGCAGATACTTATATATAACCTGTGTATAGAGTGTAATAGCAGCAAAACTATTTGTTTATTGTTTTATGAACATAATAATTGAATTACTAATATGCACACCATACGTTTGAGTATAGCGATTATTCACCACTTTTATTATATAAATATATTACAATACACACTATTGAATAATATTACTGCAAAAAAACTAAGAAAAAATCAATCGGAGACATTGAAACAATTAGGTAATAATATCTTTGTGGCAACTCCCATCTGTCAGCGCGGGTGACGCTGACCGGCCCTGGCGACCGCTCTGTCAACGCCCACTTTTTGCCAGACTTCCTCGGTCAATTGCGCCCAAAATATGTGACCTACGATTTTTTTGCTATTTTTCCCGTGCTCAAAGGACACAAATTAACATGTTTAGAAGACGAAAAAAATTTTTGGAATTTTTTTTTTTTCCTGCGCACAGGGGTGTAAATGTCCCCAGGACCCCTGAGCAGTGTAAGGGTTAAAGACTCTCTACTTAATGCCACCTTCAGTGACCCTCAGAATGTGCCCCAGTTTCTTCAAAACTTAAAACACATTCTAGAGAGAGTACATAAATTTGCTAATGACAATCTATTGAAAGCTTAGGAGAGGATGAAGACTCATTTTGACCAACGCAGCAAAATAAGGAAATTTAAACCAGGAGACTTCGTGTTGGCATATTTTCCTATCCCAGGTTCTCCATTGCAAAACAAGTTTTCAGGACCCTACTGCATCAAGGAGTGAAGAAACAACCACAACTATAATGGGGCCTCGACTTCCGATGCTAATCCGTTCCCAGAGACGGATCGGATGTCGAAATATCGGAAGTCGAAGCGAATTTTCCCATAAGAAATAAAGGGATTTGAATTAATCCGTTTCTCACCCTTCAAAATATTAACATAAAAATACATTTTATACTGAATACAATGTTTTTTTCTAATTACAATACAGTACCAAAGTTACTCTTACCTTTATGGAGGGCTCTTGATGGCATATGGAAGATGGTGATGGGGGAGGAGGAGAGTTGTTACTGTTTGGAAGGGGCGTTCCCTTCCATTATCACATCAGGCAGTGATCTTTGCTCTGGGATACTCCTACGTTTTGCCTGAATACCACTAGGACCTGGTTGTGATTCAGTGCTTGTTTGTCTCACTACAAATTTGTCAAGAGACATTTGTTTTTCCATTCGTTTTAACATTTGTCTGTAATGATGCATCACTTTAGCACCCATAATGTCTTTTTTCTTAGCTAGTATGGTGGATATCGTTGACTGAGATTTGCTGTACTGCCTAGCAAGTTCACCTACCTGCACACCATCTTCATATTTACGAATGATCTCCTGTTTGTGCTCTATGGTCATTCGTACATGGGATCTCATATGTTGAGCCTTACCACTGACTTTCCTGGGACTCATGGCATTTTATATAATAATTACTTTAATGTTCAAAATGCAAAAAATCACCACAAAAGTGGAATTTCTTTTAGGCGCGATCGTCACTAAGTGGGTAGCTGTAGTAAACTGAGGCAGGTCGGACCGCGTGACCGGGAACCATGCGCTCGGCCGACCCGAACGTGTACCAACAAATATCGAATGTCGACGACACCATCGGATGTCGAGTCGCATTTTTTGATGAAATTTATATCGTAACTCGAATTAATCATAAGTAGGGGCAATCGGATGTCGAGGTGCCATTTACGTTCTTGAGACTCCAGATAGGTGGCGGAAGACCCAGTTGTGCCACGTCAACCTCCTGAAGCAGTATCAAGGTACTCCCCCAACTGTGTTGTATCATTATCCACATTTAAAGGTCCATACCTCCACAGCGAGACCTTCCCTGCTTCTCCTCCCGAAAGCACTAACACTGAGTCAGTGCCTTCCAACTCAGAAATCCTAACTGATCTTCATACCTATTTACAGGACTATGATAGTGCTCCTTTGCTATGTTCTGATCCCATTCTCGCCTCTCCAGATATCACGAAGCCCTTCCTCATCAAGGTCGACGTCAGTAGTACCGGCATCGGGGGCGTCCTACTGCAACAACGAGGCGAGGAGGTTCTTCCTGTTAGCTACTATAGCTACAAGTTGAAGCCTCACGAGAATAACTATAGCACTATCGAAAAGTAACTTCTCTCCATCGTCCTGAACATACAGCACTTTGCATCTTGCCTACAAGGTGCTTGGTCTACCACCATCTACTCGGACCACAATCCCCTACGCTTCTTGCAGCAAGCCCAATTCAACAATCAACGACTTCTACGATGGGCTTTGTATCTGCAGGATTTCAACCTGGAGATCTTCTACATCAAGGGTTCTGACAACATCATAGCAGACGCCCTCTCCAGAGTCTATGAAGTAGAGGCAGCTACACATACCACTCTACCATCAGAAGTAGTAACTTGACCCGTTAGAGCAGGCTTCGGGGGAGAGTTGTGATGATAATCTCTTTCAAGAGAGATTGAGCCTGCTATTCCCTACATAAAGTTACTTATATATATACAAGAATAAGATGCTACCTTCAAGATACATCTACCAGTAGCACAAAACGTTTTGACCAGGAGGCAAACGTACCCTAAACTCCCCCTACTCCACACTCCCTCCATGCCGGCTCGCCACCGTCGTCAACCAGCAAACTACCATTCCAGCCTGCCTGCTTCTGATTGGTGACCCGCCGACTGCACACCTGCACCTCTGCACCTCAGCGCCCTCTACCTAGTCAATGTCTGGGCTTGAACCAGTCATTGAAGTTAGAATATCTTGTGTGCTCAAGCAGAAAACAACTAACTGATATACGCTCTGTCTATCAGGTGGATGTTTCTCAGCTAGCGCTTTATTCTCAGCACCTGTTTATTTCATTTTGTCTTTATATTATTCCTAGAGTAATTCATCCCTGTTCTTAATTTTTATGTTATATTTTTTTACTTGTTTGTTTGCACTGTACATAGTCAAGGGATTCTTTTTGTTCATAACTTGTTTTCCATTTAATTAAAGTTTCATTGTTCATACTATGTGTTTTGCGTGTCTTCCCTTACTTTACCACAGACAACAGACAAGCAGTCTATCTTTTCTTTTGTAAATGTGATAGGCATTGACACCAGCCAGTAGGAGGACTGCCGAACATCTACACTCCTTCATTATCCCATCACATGTGTAATATATGGAATGTATATATAGTTAAATGTGTGGAACTTCATTATTCTCAAAAATATGAAGCTCATATATAGTGACACATATAATATATTCTTAAATCAACCAGTGTTCATGTTGTTATTACACTATATATGCATGTTATATATCACTATCAATGGTGCCACAAGCAGATGATGCCAGCAATCACATGATGAAAGACAATGCCGCCAATATTTTACTCATCTCGCTATGACTAGCTACAAAACTGCTGTTATTATCACATTCCTGTCAAAAATCCTGAATATGAATCCATTTGCACAACAAAATGAACATTGGTGATGGAACATAAGATCGTTTCATGATGAGTAGATGCAGAAAACAATGGCTGGGTGCTGTGTCTCTCTACCTCATGCTGTGAATATCATAACTAACATTGTGTTCACTGATATCTGAACATTGTAAATAGTCTTCATCACAGCCAGGATTATCTATCTATGCAAAATACTTTAGTTACCTATTATGTTCATCATTACATGGTGCTGTGGCCCCTAGCTGCACAGCAGTGCTGTGCACTGATCCTGCAATACACCAGCCTTGTTCGCTCTCTCAGTACTAAGGCTCTCACAGCCAGCACTGATGCTGACTATTTTTACAAGACGGTGTCTGTTTACAGGAGTCCTGAGGCCCAAGATGTGAGCCCCGTGTATTCGCGGAAGTTTTAAATCGTTACCTAAACTGACAAATGCCAAATGGCACTTTGCGCACCCTTGATTCAGCACCTCAAAGTGCTATGCGCAGTGCAGTGGCTAAACTTAAGGGGTTTTAACCCTTAAACTGTGCAACACGTCCTATGACATGTTGAGTAACTTACCCAAAATTGCGCATCACGTCATATGACATGTTGGAGTACTACGCAAGATTTAAATGACCCGCGGATAAATGGGGTTCACCTCACCTTCATCAGGGCTCTTGTAAATAGACGCCATTTAAAAAAAAATCATGGGCAACATTCCCGGGTGTTAGGACCTCAGTATTGAGTGAGCCACCAAGGCTGGTGCACGCAGCATGAGCTCACAGCACTGCTGTTCAGCTTGTGACCACAGCATCGTCTAAAAATGTCAAAATATACAAGTGCATTCAATGCTGTTACCTTGAATGAACAGAAGACCCCTGACTGTGATAAAAATGTCCAGGATTCTGATAATAGCAGGATTGTTGTGATAATTAGCACTGTAGTGGGAGGAGTAATCTTGGTGGGGAGGGAGATAGCATTATCTCTTGACTCTGTGTGACCACCTTTTACTGTCTGGACTCACTATACCAGCTCAGTCGTTCGCTATGGTGAACAAAACATGCAGATACTTATATATAAAGTCTGTATATAGTGAATAAAAGCAAAAAACAGTATGGTGGGAAGAGAACGTTGGTGAGTCAGGTGAGGTGAAGGAAGGAGGGAGTCACAGCCAGTGGTAATTACCTAAGTGTTACCTAAGTGTAGTTACAGGATGACAGCTACGCTTGTGGTGTCCCGTCTTCCCAGCACTCTTTGTCATATAACGCTTTGAAACTACTGACGGTCTTGGCCTCCACCACCTTCTCCCCTAACTTGTTCCAACCGTCTACCACTCTGTTCGCGAAAGTGAATTTTCTTATATTTCTTCGGCATCTGTGTTTAGCTAGTTTATATCTATGACCTCTTGTTCTTAAAGTTCCGGGTCTCAGGAAATCTTCCCTATCGATTTTATCAATGCCTGTTACTATTTTGTATGTAGTGATCATATCACCTCTTTTTCTTCTGTCTTCTAGTTTTGGCATATTTAATGCCTCTAACCTCTCCTCGTAGCTCTTGCCCTTCAGTTCTGGGAGCCACTTAGTAGCATGTCTTTGCACCTTTTCCAGTTTGTTGATGTGCTTCTTAAGATATGGGCACCACACAACCGCTGCATATTCTAGCTTTGGCCTGACAAAAGTCGTGAACAATTTCTTTAGTATATCGCCATCCATGTATTTAAAAGCAATTCTGAAGTTAGAAAGCGTGGCATAGGCTCCTCGCACAATATTCTTTATGTGGTCCTCAGGTGATAGTTTTCTATCTAGAACCACCCCTAGATCTCTTTCTTTATCAGAATTCTTTAAAGATTTCTCACATAATATATAGGTTGTATGGGGTCTATGTTCTCCT
>WNGS01061216.1:0-23127 GCA_020271785.1 Procambarus virginalis
GAATACACTGTGAGGGGTGAGACCTCAGAATGGCGTGAAGTCACCAGTGGAGTCCCACAGGGCTCTGTGCTTGGACCTATCCTGTTTCTGATATACGTAAATGATCTCCCAGAGGGTATAGACTCATTCCTCTCAATGTTTGCTGACGACGCCAAAATTATGAGAAGGATTAAGACAGAGGAGGACAGCCTGAGGCTTCAAGAAGACCTGGACAAGCTGCAGGAATGGTCGAACAAATGGCTGTTAGCGTTTAACCCAAGCAAATGTAATGTAATGAAGATAGGGGTAGGAAGCAGGAGACCAGATACAAGGTATCATTTGGGAGATGAAATACTTCAAGAATCAGCGAGAGAGAAAGACCTGGGGGTTGATATCACGCCAGACCTGTCCCCTGAAGCTCATATCAAGAGGATAACATCAGCAGCGTATGCCAGGTTGGCTAACATAAGAACGGCCTTTAGAAACTTGTGTAAGGAATCTTTCAGAACATTATATACCACATATGTCAGACCAATCCTGGAGTATGCGGCTCCAGCATGGAGTCCATATCTAGTCAAGCATAAGACTAAATTGGAAAAGGTTCAATGGTTTGCCACCAGACTAGTACCCGAGCTGAGAGGTATGAGCTACGAGGAGAGACTACGGGAATTAAACCTCACTTCGTTGGAAGACAGAAGAGTTAGGGGGGACATGATCACCACATTCAAGATTCTCAAGGGAATCGACAGGGTTGATAAAGACAGGCTATTTAACACAAGGGGCACACGCACTAGGGGACACAGGTGGAAACTGAGTGCCCAAATGAGCCACAGAGATATTAGAAAGAACTTTTTTAGTGTCAGAGTGGTTGACAAATGGAATGCATTAGGAAGTAATGTGTTGGAGGCTGACTCCATTCACAGTTTCAAGTGTAGATATAATAGAGCCAAATAGGCTCAGGAACCTGTAGACCTGTTGATTGACGCTTGAGAGGCGGGACCAAAGAGCCAGAGCTCAACCCACACAAGCACAACTAGGTGAGTACACAATACCTCCCGCACCAGACAGAAACAAATGGGCAAAGGTTCTTTCACCCTGAATGCCCCTGTTACCTAGCAGTAAATAGGTACCTGGGAGTTAGTCAGCTGTCACGGGCTGCTTCCTGGGTTGTGTGTGTGTGTGTGTGGTGTGGGAAAAAAAAGTAGTTAGTAAACAGTTGATTGACAGTTGAGAGGCGGGCCGAAAGAGCAAAGCTCAACCCCCGCAAACACAACTAGGTGAATACACAGATATACGACTGCCCTACATAAACAGTGTACGAGGTGTCTTATTACATATTGTCATTAATGTACGTTTACCAAGGATATATACAGATATACACAGATACGTACACATACACATATATAACTGAATGTATGTGTATATGTATATATATGACAGTGTCAGACCACGGAGGAAAATTGAAACAGGAATTTCCTTAAGTACTTTCGTATATTAATAAATCGTCAGAAGGAATGAAATATACGAAAGTACTTAAGAAAATTCCTGTTTCAATTCTTCCTCTGTGGTCTGACACTGTCACATTTTTCATCACGTGTTAATTTTCGTGATTTACACACATGTGTATATATGAATATATGTATGTGTGTGAATGTATGAATGTATGTATGTGTGTGAATGTATGAATGTAAAGCTGGTCAGAGTTGCATCTCCCCCTTCCACCCAAGGCCAGCTTCCTTCAAGACCAAGCAGAAGGAAGAGTGATAATTATTAAATAATTATATTATTATTTTAATAATTATTATAATAATAATTGTTGTATTTAATCTCCGGGTGTGGAGTCCCAGTGCCTTCTTTTACCAACTTCGAGGTTAACTCCGGAGCTGGAGCCCCCTGGCGCAGTTCGTTGTTACCTTTACTTCCTTCTGACAGATCCTTCGACGGCGCTGGAACCAATCGTATTGGCGTTTGCCTTTCCGTTGGAGACTTTCGGCGCCGTGGAGAGGGGGGGGGGGGACCTGCTGCATGGGTAACAGCTTCTCGCCCATATCAACCTCCCCTGGCTTTGCGCCCTGGAGAGGCCACTCCAGACCAACAACCAGAGCGCAACTCCATAGTCTCCTGAGACTGATGGACGCCTACTTCAACATAGTCATTCTTGGGTACAAGTCCAATATATCAACACGTGTTCCAGTAATCATATAGTATTTAAGCCTTGGGGGACGCCATGAAGGACGCCTGGAGGACGCCATGAAGGACGCCTTGGGGGACGCCATGAAGGACGCCTTGGAGGACGCCATGAAGGACGCCTGGGGGACGCCATGAGGGACGCCTGGGGGGACGCCATGAAGGACGCCTGGGGGGACGCCATGAAGGACGCCTTGGGGGACGCCATGAAGGACGCCTTGGGGGACGCCATGAAGGACGCCTTGGGGGACGCCATGAAGGACGCCATGAAGGACGCCTTGGGGGACGCCATGAAGGACGCCATGAAGGACGCCTTGCGGGACGCCATAAAGGACGCCTTGGGGGACGCCATGAAGGACGCCATGAAGGACGCCTTGCGGGACGCCATAAAGGACGCCTTGGGGGACGCCATGAAGGACGCCTTGGGGGACGCCATGAAGGACGCCTTGGGGGACGCCATGAAGGACGCCTTGGGGGACGCCATGAAGGACGCCATGAAGGACGCCTTGGGGGACGCCATGAAGGACGCCTGGGGGGACGCCATGAAGGACGCCTTGAGGGACGCCATGAAGGACGCCTGGGGGACGCCATGAAGGACGCCTTGGGGGACGCCATGAAGGACGCCTGGGGGGACGCCATGAAGGACGCCTTGAGGGACGCCACGAAGGACGCCTTGCGGGACGCCATGAAGGACGCCTTGGGGGACGCCTTGGGGGACGCCATGAAGGACGCCTTGGGGGACGCCATGAAGGACGCCTGGGGGGACGCCATGAAGGACGCCTTGAGGGACGCCATGAAGGACGCCTGGGGGGACGCCATGAAGGACGCCTTGGGGGACGCCATGAAGGACGCCTGGGGGGACGCCATGAAGGACGCCTTGAGGGACGCCACGAAGGACGCCTTGCGGGACGCCATGAGGGACGCCTTGAAGGACGCCATGAAGGACGCCTTGGGGGACGCCTTGCGGGACGCCATAAAGGACGCCTTGGGGGACGCCAGCAAATAAAAAAAAACATAAACAACAGCAAATCACTGGAGAAGTTGCCATCCCTGCAAGGTTAATTTGGCCACCATCTGTGTTCAGCCCCACTATGGAAGCCTCGTGGCTGAATGGACAGCGCTCTGGGGTCGTAGTCCTAAGGTCCCGGGATCGATTCCTGACAGAGGCAGAAACAAACGGGCAGCGTTTCTTTCACCCTGATGCTCCTGTTACCTAGCAATAAATAGGTACCTAGGAGTTAGACAACTGTTACGGGCTGCTTCCTGGAGGGTGTGAGTGTGTGTTTGTGTGTGTGTGTGTGTGTGTGTGTGTGTGTGTGTGTGTGTGTGTGTGGTGTGTGTGTGTGTGTGTGTGTGTGTGGTGTGTGTGTGTGTGTACTCACCTAACTGTGCTTGCGGGGGTTGAGCTCTGGCTCTTTGGTTCCGCCTCTCAACCGTCAATCAACAGGTGTACAGGTTCCTGAGCCTATTGGGCTCTATCATATCTACATTTGAAACTGTGTATGGAGTCAGCCTCCACCACATCACTTCCTAATGCATTCCATTTGTCTACTTCTCTGACACTGAAAAAGTTCTTTCTAATATCTCTGTGGCTCATTTGGGCACTCAGTTTCCACCTGTGTCCCCTAGTGCGTGTGCCCCTTGTGTTAATAGCCTGTCTTTATCTACCCTGTCGATTCCCTTGAGAATCTTGAATGTGGTGATCATGTCCCCCCAAAGTCTTCTGTCTTCCAACGAAATGAGGTTAAACTCCCGTAGTCTCTCCTCGTAGCTCATACCTCTTAGCTCGGGTGCTAGTCTGGTGGCACACCTTTGAACCTTTTCCAATTTAGTCTTATGCTTGACTAGATATGGACTCCATGCTGGAGCCGCATACTCCAGGACTGGTCTGACATAGGTGGTATATAATGTTCTGAAATATTCCTTACACAAGTTTCTAAAGGCCGTTCTTATGTTAGCCAACCTGGCATATGCCGCTGATGTTATTCTCTTGATATGAGCTTCAGGGGACAGGTTTGGCGTGATATCAACCCCCAGGTTTTTCTCTCTGACTCTTGAAGTATTTCATCTCCCAAATGATACCTTGTATCTGGTCACCTGCTTCCTACCCCTATCTTCATTACATTACATTTGCTTGGGTTAAACTGCAACAACCATTTGTTCGACCATTCCTGCAGCTTGTCCAGGTCTTCTTGAAGCCTCAAGCTGTCCTCCTCTGTCTTAATCCTTCTCATAATTTTGGCGTCGTCAGCAAACATTGAGAAGAATGAGTCTATATCCTCTGGGAGATCATTTACGTATATCAGAAACAGGATAGGTCCGAGTACAGAGCCCTGTGGGACTCCACTGGTGACTTTACGCCATTCTGAGGTCTCACCCCTCACTGTAACTCTCTGCTTCCTATTGCTTAGGTACTCCCTCATCCACTGGAGCGCCCTACCTGTTACTCCTGCCTGTTTCTCCAGTTTATGCATCAACCTTTTATGGAGTACTGCATCAAAGGCTTTCCGACAGTCCAAAAAAATGCAGTCCGCCCATCCTTCTCTTTCTTGCTTAATCTTTGTCACTTGATCGTAGAATTCTATTAAGCCTGTAAGGCAAGATTTACCCTCCCTGAACCCATGTTGATGGGTTGTCACGAAGTCTCTTCTCTCCAGATGTGTTACTAGGTTTTTCTCACAATCTTCTCTATTACCTTGCATGGTACACAAGTTAAGGACACTGGCCTGTAGTTCAGTGCCTCTTGCCTGTCACCCTTTTTTATATTGGGACTACATTAGCCGTCTTCCATATTTCTGGTAGGTCTCCAGTGACCTACTATACACTATGGAGAGTGGCAAACAAAGTGCTCCTGCACACTCTTTCAATACCCATGGTGAGATTCCGTCCGGCCCAACACTTTTTCTCACGTCCAGCTCCAATAGGTGCTTCTTGACCTCATCTCTTGTAATTTCGAACCTTTCCAAGGTCACCTGGTTTGCTGCCACCTCTCCTAGCGCCGTGACCTCTCCCTGTTCTATTGTAAAAACCTCCTGGAACCTTTTGTTGAGTTCTTCACACACCTCTTTGTCATTCTCTGTGTACCTGTCCTCACCTGTTCTAAGTTTCATCACCTGTTCCTTCACTGTTGTCGTCCTCCTGATGTGACTGTGTAGTAGCTTTGGTTCAGTCTTGGCTTTATTAGCTATATCATTTTCATACCTTTTCTCAGCTGCTCTTCTCACACTGACATACTCGTTCCTGGTTCTCTGGTATCTCTCTCTACTTTCTGGTGTTCTGTTATTATGGAAGTTCCTCCATGCCCTTTTGTTCAGCTCCTTTGCTTTCATACATTCCCTATTAAACCACGGATTCTTCTTTTGCTTCTCTGTTTTTTCCTGTCGGGCTGGGACAAACCTGCTTACAGCCTCCTGACACTTTTGGGTGACATAGTCCATCATGTCTTGTACGGACTTGGTTCTGAGTTCTGTGTCCCATGGTATATCCCTTAGGAATTTATTCATCTCTTCATAGTTTCCCTTTCGGTACGCCAGCCCTTTGTTTCCCAGTTCTTTTTTGGGGGAGATAATTCCTAGCTCAACCAGGTACTCAAAGCTCAATACACTATGATCACTCGTTCCCAAGGGGGCTTCCAACTTAACTTCCCTTATATCCGACTCATTTAGGGTAAATATCAGATCAAGTAAGGCTGGTTCATCCTCTCCTCTCATTCTTGTCGGTCCCTTGACGTGATGACTTAGAAAGTTTCTTGTTGCCACGTCCAGCAGCCTAGCTCTCCATGTGTCTGGGCCTCCGTGTGGGTCTCTGTTCCCTCAATCAATCTTCCCATGGTTGAAGTCTCTCATGATTAGTAGTCTGGATCCGTTCCTGCTAGCCACAGAAGCTGCTCTCTCTATTATATTGATGGTGGCCAAGTTGTTTCTATCATATTCCTGTCTGGGTCTTCTGTCATTCGGTGGGGGGTTATATATGACTACTACTATAATTTTCTGTCCTCCAGTTGCAATGGTGCCTGATATGTAGTCACTGAAATCTTCACAGTTCTGAATTAACATCTCTTCAAAACTCCAACCTTTTCTTATCAGCAAAGCTACACCACCTCCTCCTCTCCCTTCTCTCTCTTTCCTCACTACATAGTAGTCCTGTGGAAACACTGCATTTGTTATGGTTTTCGTTAGCTTTGTTTCTGTGAGTGCTATTATGTCTGGGTTTCCTTCTAGTGCCCATTCTCCGAGTTCACTTGTTTTATTTGTAATCCCATCTATGTTAGTGTACATTGCCTTGAGACTCACTTTCTTCTGTTCATTCTCTTGTCCCCTTCTTGGCGAGCATTCTGCTGGTGCGTGAAGCTGTTCCCTGGGTGTGAACATTTGTAAGGTGGTTTACAGGGTCTCAGAGGATTTTGGGGTGGGGGGTGGGGGGTGCAAGGGAAGGGGGGACAGGTTGGGTGTGGGTTAAGGAGATAGATAGGGGGGGGACATGGAGGATACGGGGTGAGGTGTGTGTGTGTGTGTGTGTGTGTGTGTGTGTGTGTGTACTCACCTAATTGTACTCACCTAATTGTGCTTGCGGGGGTTGAGCTTTGGCTCTTTGGTCCTGCCTCTCAACTCAACTGTGTGTGTGTGTGTGTGTGTGTGTGTGTGTGTGTGTGTGTGTGTGCGTGTGTACTCACCTAATTGTACTCACCTAATTGTGCTTGCGGGGGTTGAGCTTTGGCTCTTTGGTCCTGCCTCTCAACTCAACTGTGTGTGTGTGTGTGTGTGTGTGTGTGTGTGTGTGTGTGTGTGTGTGTGTGTGTGTGTTAGAGAGAAGTATGCAGTAGACCTATTAAAGGAAAGATAAATAGGTTAAAAAGGCGGGATTCAAGAGCTAATAGCTCAATTCTCCAGATACAAATTGTAGCTACAATGGAAGGCGTAGTTAATGTAAGAACTCTTGTATATATACATAAAAAAATCAATAAAAAAATAACATTTCCTGTGATGATAACCAGTACTTGTAATCATCACAGGAAATGTTATTTTTTATTGAATTATTATTTATTTATTTACGCTATATACAAGAGTTGTTACATTCTTGTACAGCCACTAGTACGCGCAGCGTTTCGGGCAGGTCCTTAATCATATGTTCAAAAGTATGTTTTGGGATATTATATGATATATCATATTATATCATATATCATATTATTCCCTAAATTATGTTTGAATTTTAACATATACTATATTAAGGGAGCTGGTCGGCCGAGCCGACAGCACACTGAACTTGTGATCCTGTGGTCCCGGGTTCGATCCCAGGCGCCGGCGAGAAACAACGGGCAGAGTTTCTTTCACCCTGATGCCCCTGTTACCTAGCAGTAAAATAGGTACCTGGGTGTTAGTCAGCTGTCACGGGCTGCTTCCTAGGGGTGGAGGCCTGGTCGAGGACCGGGCCGCGGGGACACTAAAGCCCCATAATCATCTCAAGATAACCTCAAGATATATACAAATGGCTTTAGAGACAAGCTTGGAATAAATCTCTGAAGACCAAGTTACAAAAGCCTTACTTGAGAAGATCTCAGTAGTGTGAAAGTCTAAACTCGCTAAAGTCTGGACTTTCTAACTCCTTCTGCAACTGTAAACGTCAGTTGCTTTCCTTAAAACTTTCTTGACTTTTCCTGAATTTAACTTCTTAACCTGATTTCTTGGATTTGCTTCAAGGAACTGGCTGATAAATATTTGACTTTTGAAACACATTGATCAAATTATCCAATAACGTGGAGAATAAATTCGCAAAAAACGTTTCAATGCCTTAACTTTCTCGCTAAAATCTCTTAATGTCAAATAAAATTGAATTTAATCATATTTTTTATATACTGTAACAAGCTGTGTGCTACTGAAAGTTACCCAGAATATATATATATATATATATATATATATATATATATATATATATATATATATATATATTATATATATATATATATATATATATATATATATATATAAAAGAGAGCAACTAAAGTTACTAAAGTTAAATAAAAATTCAAGTAAAAAAAAAAAATATATTTTTCGGAATATTCGGTTCCCTGAACTGTTTTCTTGAATTTCTTGAGTCCTCAGCAGGCTTCCCAAACTGTTGTTGTTAGAGTTCATCCTGGAACACTGGCTGTTCATTTTCGATACTGTCACGCTCTGTCACGTGACTAGTCTCTGGGATATTGTTACTTGTGGCAAGTAACTAATCACAGGAACCACCTACCGTACCATCCTCTGTGTTACCCGTATTAGTGAGAGAGAGAGAGTGTATTGTTGAAGATGGTGTTCTGGCCACGTGGGGCAGTCTTGGCAGTCAACACGTGGGGCAGCCTTGGCAGTCAGCACGTGGGGCAGCCTTGGCAGTCAGCACGTGCGGCAGCCTTGGCAGTCAGCACGTGCGGCAGCCTTGGCAGTCAACACGTGGGGCAGCCTTGGCAGTCAGCACGTGGGGCAGCCTTGGCAGTCAGCACGTGGGGCAGCCTTGGCAGTCAGCACGTGCGGCAGCCTTGGCAGTCAACACGTGGGGCAGCCTTGGCAGTCAGCACGTGGGGCAGCCTTGGCAGTCAGCACGTGGGGCAGCCTTGGCAGTCAGCACGTGCGGCAGCCTTGGCAGTCAGCACGTGCGGCAGCCTTGGCAGTCAACACGTGGGGCAGCCTTGGCAGTCAGCACGTGGGGCAGCCTTGGCAGTCAGCACGTGGGGCAGCCTTGGGAGTGAGCACGTGGGGCAGCCTTGGCAGTCAACACGTGGGGCAGCCTTGGCAGTCAGCACGTGGGGCAGCCTTGGCAGTCAACACGTGGGGCAGCCTTGGCAGTCAACACGTGGGGCAGCCTTGGCAGTCAGCACGTGCGGCAGCCTTGGCAGTCAACACGTGGGGCAGCCTTGGCAGTCAGCACGTGCGGCAGCCTTGGCAGTCAACACGTGGGGCAGCCTTGGCAGTCAGCACGTGCGGCAGCCTTGGCAGTCAACACGTGGGGCAGCCTTGGCAGTCAACACGGGGCAGTGTTGCTTGCAGGATTGCATGCAACCAGAGCGGTCAAGGAGGTGAACCTGCGGCTGTTGACGGGTGAAGGAACAAGGAAGAACACTCTCCGGGTGTTCTCTGACAGAACAGTCAGGAGAGTTCACTCCCAACACTTGAGTCACCCTCAGGTTGAAGGTATTCAGTGTCTGCTACATGTAATATTCCTGCGACGGCGCTGGAACCAATCGTATTGGCGTTTACCTTACCATTAGAGACTTTCGGCGCCGTGGAGAGGGGGGGACCTGCTGCATGGGTAACAGCTTCTCCTCAATATCAACCTACCCTGGTCCCATCTTGGAAATTTCCATACCAAGTCGTGATAGTTTTATACAAATGAATAAATAAAGAACAAAATACGGACGGTTTAACAAGGTGTTGTAATAACAAGCTCATTAATTACACACAGAGATCACACTAACGTGATTTTCTTGAGATTATCTTGAGATCATTTCGGGGCTTTTTAGTGTCCCCGCGGCCCGGTCCTCGACCTGGCCTCCACCCCCAGGAAGCAGCCCGTGACAGCTGACTAACACCCAGGTACCTATTTACTGCTAGGTAACAGGGGCATAGGGTGAAAGAAACTCTGCCCATTGTTTCTCGCCGGCGCCCGGGATCGAACCCACAGGATCACAAGTCCAGCGTGCTGTCCGCTCGGCCGACCGGCTCCCAGAGGATCCTCGTCACGGCCCTTGTGGATTTGTTCATTTTAAGCTCATTTTTTAAGCTCGTTTTAAGCTCGTTAAGATAGGAGTAAAAGGAGACCAAACCCTCATTGCTTTATCTTTATACAAACAATTATGGTATGAAAAACACCCCGAAAGCCACGTTGAAAATATTTTTTTGATTTCCGCTTCATAAAAATATTTTATAATCAATTTCGTTTCGAATTAATTGAACTTCTAAACTGAGTAATCTGTTGTCATTCTCTGTTGTGCTGTATACTGAATACTGCTGTCGTACTGTTCTTTATACAAGCAATAACAGAATAAAGAACATTAGGACCGCAGTATTCAGTACACAACAAAACAGAGAATGACAACATTTTCCTCAATTTTTAAAAATATTTTATAAACCAGAAATCAAAATGATTTTTTCAACGTAGCTTTACACGACTTTATATTTAATACTTTGTTATAGACACTACATTTAGCAATATACTTGTGTTTACACGTACTAGTCTTTGCAAATATGAGTTTCGCTTTTGAATAAGTACCTGATCAACCATCACTCATACGTCAGGCTGCGAGCAGCCGCGTCCAACAGCCTGGTTGATCAGTCCAGCAACCAGGAGGCCTGGTCGATGACCGGGCCGCGGGGACGATAAGCCCCGGAAGCACCTCAAGGTATCCTCAAGGTAAGTATTGTGCAAGTGATACATTCGTTGCAAGGCACGGACGGCTCTTGTTGAGTAGAACACGTTGTGCTCACGTACGTCCTCCTGCTCTCACGTACAGTACACGCAGGTCCGTGCTCTCTCTCTCTCTGTAAGGTCTTCTTCTGTCAACATATTTAGTCTATCCCCACCTTGGGAATCCTCCATCCAGTCTTAGGGCTCGGGGCTAGGAGACAAACACGGAGAGGAATGCCTGGTTAGGTTAGGATACGTTAGGCTAGGCTGTTCTAGGCCAGGTTAGGTTAGGTTAAGTTAGATAGGTTAGGTTAGGTTAAGCTAGGGTAGGTTAAATAGGTTAGGTTAGGTTAGGTCAATCCCGGTCAATCCCCTAGGTTAGGTTAGGTTAAACTAGATTAGGTTAGGCTAGGTTAGGTTAGGTTAGGTTAGGTTAGGTTAGGCTAGGTTAGGTTAGGTTAGGTTAGGCTAGGTTACGTTAAGTTAAGTTAGGTTAGGCTAGGTTAAGTTAAGTTAGGTTAGGTTAGGTTAGGCTAGGTTAGATTAGGTGAGGTTAGGCTATGTTAAGTTAGGTTAGGTTAGGTTAAGCTATGTTAAGTTAGGTTAGGTTAGGTTAGGTTTGGTTAGGTTTGGTTAGGTTACGTTACGTTACGTTAGGTTAGGTTAGGTTAGGTTACGTTATGTTATGTTAGGTAAGGCTAGGTTACGTTAGGTTAGGTTAGGCTTGGTTACGTTAGGTTAGGTTAGGTTAGGCTAGGTTAGCTAATCTTGGTAAACTGTGATACCAATATCAACACAGTAGAAAAGATGTGCACACATCACATTACAGACACTGTGCTTATTCTCACACGGGAGTGACACCCCACGTGTCATCCAGACCCTCACCCCCCTATGACCATCCCCAACCAACCAGTAGTCACCCAGCAAAGTTTTGTGAAGCAAGCTCTAAGCGTCTGGCCTCCAACCCCGGATAGATAACAGTTTTTGTAAATATATATGAGAGAGGCAGAGAGAGGACAGACGAGGAAACCGCAGGATTACTCAGCCGCAAATGACATTGAGAGTGTGATGAGGAAGATTGTACCGTGAAGCACAGCGTGACGTACAGCGTGAAGCACAGCGTGAAGCACAGCGTGAAGCACAGCTCACTCCAGGGATCACAATACCTCTAAACGACTCAATAATCCCGTCCTTATTTTCTCTTCCAATTTGCAGCTAAACAAAACCCATCTTCCGAGGTACTGAGTGTGACAGGGTCCCAGCCAAGGGCCCCGGGCCTCTCACACAGTAGGGCCCGGCCAAGACAAGTGCCTCTCACACAGTAGGGCCCGGCCAAGACAAGTGCCTCTCACACAGTAGGGCCCCGCCAAGACAAGTGCCTCTCACACAGTAGGGCCCCGCCAAGACAAGTGCCTCTCACACAGTAGGGCCCGGCCAAGACAAGTGCCTCTCACACAGTAGGGCCCGGCCACGACAAGTGCCTCTCATACAGTAGGGCCCGGCCAAGACAAGTGCCTCTCACACAGTAGGGCCCGGCCAAGACAAGTGCCTCTCACACAGTAGGGCCCGGCCAAGACAAGTGCCTCTCACACAGTAGGGCCCGGCCAAGACAAGTGCCTCTCATACAGTAGGGCCCGGCCAAGACAAGTGCCTCTCACACAGTAGGGCCCCGCCAAGACAAGTGCCTCTCATACAGTAGGGCCCGGCCAAGACAAGTGCCTCTCACACAGTAGGGCCCGGCCAAGACAAGTGCCTCTCACACAGTAGGGCCCGGCCAAGACAAGTGCCTCTCATACAGTAGGGCCCGGCCAAGACAAGTGCCTCTCACACAGTAGGGCCCGGCCTACTTGGAGTTTCATAACCTGTGGTGAGAGTGACGGACACCGCCTCGACCACTACCTGAGAGATGTGGTCCACCTAATAGTCATTAAATGATAAAGAAATCTGTTTTCAAACATAAATGATGTTCTTATTAGATAACGCAAGTTCTGAGGGTGTTAAATCTTCTTATTTGGTAAAGTGTTCTGTGTCTGGGGTTCGCGCTACAGGATGAACAACCCAACGGGGTTTTCTCCCTGTTCTTGGGGTCTTGTGTATGGTGTTATGGCGGTGTGTCCACTCACAAGATGAGTGACGCTGCCCAATACTGTCACTATGGCGGTGTGTCCACTCACAGGATGAGTGACACTGCCCAATACTGTCACTAAGGCGGTGTGTCCACTCACAGGATGAGTGGTGCTGCCCAATACTGTCACTATGGCGGTGTGTCCACTCACAGGATGAGTGGTGCTGCCCAATACTGTCACTATGGCGGTGTGTCCACTCACAGGATGAGTGGTGCTGCCCAATACTGTCACTATGGCGGTGTGTCCACTCACAGGATGAGTGGTGCTGCCCAATACTGTCACTATGGCGGTGTGTCCACTCACAGGATGAGTGGTGCTGCCCAATACTGTCACTATGGCGGTGTGTCCACTCACAGGATGAGTGGTGCTGCCCAATACTGTCACTATGGCGGTGTGTCCACTCACAGGATGAGTGGCGCTGCCCAATACTGTCACTATGGCGGTGTGTCCACTCACAGGATGAGTGGCGCTGCCCAATACTGTCACTATGGCGGTGTGTCCACTCACAGGATGAGTGGCGCTGCCCAATACTGTCACTATGGTGGTGTGTCCACTCACAGGATGAGTGACGCTGCCCAATACTGTCACTATGGCGGTGTGTTCACTCACAAGATGAGTGACGCTGCCCAATACTGTCACTATGGCGGTGTGTCCACTCACAGGATGAGTGACGCTGCCCAATACTGTCACTATGGCGGTGTGTCCACTCACAGGATGAGTGACGCTGCCCAATACTGTCACTATGGCGGTGTGTCCACTCACAGGATGAGTGGCGCTGCCCAATACTGTCACTATGGCGGTGTGTCCACTCACAGGATGAGTGGCGCTGCCCAATACTGTCACTATGGCGGTGTGTCCACTCACAGGATGAGTGACGCTGCCCAATACTGTCACTATGGCGGTGTGTCCACTCACAGGATGAGTGGCGCTGCCCAATACTGTCACTATGGCGGTGTGTCACTCACAAGATGAGTGACGCTGCCCAATACTGTCACTATGGCGGTGTGTCCACTCACAGGATGAGTGACGCTGCCCAATACTGTCACTATGGCGGTGTGTCCACTCACAGGATGAGTGACGCTGCCCAATACTGTCACTATGGCGGTGTGTCCACTCACAGGATGAGTGACGCTGCCCAATACTGTCACTATGGCGGTGTGTCCACTCACAGGATGAGTGGCGCTGCCCAATACTGTCACTATGGCGGTGTGTCCACTCACAGGATGAGTGGCGCTGCCCAATACTGTCACTATGGCGGTGTGTCCACTCACAGGATGAGTGGCGCTGCCCAATACTGTCACTATGGCGGTGTGTCCACTCACAGGATGAGTGGCGCTGCCCAATACTGTCACTATGGCGGTGTGTCCACTCACAGGATGAGTGGCGCTGCCCAATACTGTCACTATGGCGGTGTGTTCACTCACAGGATGAGTGGCGCTGCCCAATACTGTCACTATGGCGGTGTGTCCACTCACAGGATGAGTGGCGCTGCCCAATACTGTCACTATGGCGGTGTGTCCACTCACAGGATGAGTGACGCTGCCCAATACTGTCACTATGGCGGTGTGTCCACTCACAGGATGAGTGGCGCTGCCCAATACTGTCACTATGGCGGTTTGTCCACTCACAAGATGAGTGACGCTGCCCAATACTGTCACTATGGCGGTGTGTCCACTCACAGGATGAGTGACGCTGCCCAATACTGTCACTATGGCGGTGTGTTCACTCAAGGATGAGTGACGCTGCCCAATACTGTCACTATGGCGGTGTGTCCACTCACAGGATGAGTGGCGCTGCCCAATACTGTCACTATGGTGGTGTGTCCACTCACAGGATGAGTGACGCTGCCCAATACTGTCACTATGGCGGTGTGTCCACTCACAGGATGAGTGACGCTGCCCAATACTGTCACTATGGCGGTGTGTCCACTCACAGGATGAGTGACGCTGCCCAATACTGTCACTATGGCGGTGTGTCCACTCACAGGATGAGTGACGCTGCCCAATACTGTCACTATGGCGGTGTGTCCACTCACAGGATGAGTGACGCTGCCCAATACTGTCACTATGGCGGTGTGTCCACTCACAGGATGAGTGACGCTGCCCAATACTGTCACTATGGCGGTGTGTCCACTCACAGGATGAGTGACGCTGCCCAATACTGTCACTATGGCGGTGTGTCCACTCACAGGATGAGTGACGCTGCCCAATACTGTCACTATGGCGGTGTGTTCACTCACAGGATGAGTGGCGCTGCCCAATACTGTCACTATAGCGGTGTGTCCACTCACAGGATGAGTGACGCTGCCCAATACTGTCACTATGGCGGTGTGTTCACTCACAGGATGAGTGGCGCTGCCCAATACTGTCACTATGGCGGTGTGTCCACTCACAGGATGAGTGACGCTGCCCAATACTGTCACTATGGCGGTGTGTCCACTCACAGGATGAGTGGCGCTGCCCAATACTGTCACTATGGCGATGTGTCCACTCACAGGATGAGTGAAGCTGCACACTACTGTCATAGTATGGCGGTGTGTCCACTCACAAGATGAGTGGCGCTGCCCAATACTGTCACTATGGCGGTGTGTCCACTCACAAGATGAGTGGCGCTGCCCAATACTGTCACTATGGCGGTGTGTCCACTCAAAGGATGAGTGACGCTGCCCAATACTGTCACTATGGCGGAGTGTCCACTCACAGGATGAGTGACGCTGCCCAATACTGTCACTATGGCGGTGTCCACTCACAGGATGAGTGACGCTGCCCAATACTGTCACTATGGCGGTGTGTCCACTCACAGGATGAGTGGCGCTGCCCAATACTGTCACTAAGGCGGTGTGTCCACTCACAGGATGAGTGGCGCTGCCCAATACTGTCACTATGGCGGTGTGTCCACTCACAGGATGAGTGGCGCTGCCCAATACTGTCACTATGGCGGTGTGTCCACTCACAGGATGAGTGGTGCTGCCCAATACTGTCACTATGGCCGTGTGTCCACTCACAGGATGAGTGGCGCTGCCCAATACTGTCACTATGGCGGTGTGTCCACCCACTGGATGAGTGGCGCTGCCAATACTGTCACTATGGTGGTGTGTCCACTCACAGGATGAGTGACGCTGCCCAATACTGTCACTATGGCGGTGTGTCAACCCACAGGATGAGTGGCGCTGCCCAATACTATCACTATGGCGGTGTGTCCACTCACAGGATGAGTGACGCTGCCCAATACTGTCACTATGGCGGCGTGTCCACTCACAGGATGAGTGACGCTGCCCAATACTGTCACTATGACGGCGTGTTCACTCACAGGATTAGTGGCGCTGCCCAATACTGTCACTATGGCGGTGGGTCCACTCACAGGATGAGTGACGCTGCCCAATACTGTCACTATGGCGGCGTGTCCACTCACAGGATGAGTGATGCTGCCCAATACTGTCACTATGGCGGCGTGTTCACTCACAGGATGAGTGGCGCTGCCCAATACTGTCACTATGGAGGTGTGTCCACTCACTGGAAGAGTGGCGCTGCCCAAAATCTAAATTCAATTGGCGCCTTCACCACCAGTGAAGACGTCACTCCACCACCAGAGTGAAGACGCCACTCCACCGCCAGAGTGAAGACACCACTCCACCGCCAGAGTGAAGACGCCACTCCACCACCAGAGTGAAGACGCCACTCCACCACCAGAGTGAAGACGCCACTCCACCACCAAAGTGAAGACGCCACTCTACCACCAGAGCGAAGACGCCACTCTACCACCAGTGTGAAGACGCCACTCTACCACCAGAGTGAAGACGCCACTCCACCACCAGAGTGAAGACGCCACTCCACCACCAGAGTGAAGACGCCACTCTACCACCAGAGTGAAGACGCCACTCTACCACTAGAGTGAAGACGCCACTCCACCACCAGAGTGAAGACGCCACTCTACCACCAGTGTGAAGACGCACTCTACCACCAGAGTGAAGACGCCACTCTACCACCAGAGTGAAGACGCCACTCTACCACCAGTGTGAAGACGCCACTCTACCACCAGAGTGAAGACGCCACTCTACCACCAGAGTGAAGACGCCACTCCACCACCAGAGTGAAGACGCCACTCCACCACCAGAGTGAAGACGCCACTCTACCACCAGAGTGAAGACGCCACTCCACCACCAGAGTGAAGACGTCACTCTACCACCAGAGTGAAGACGCCACTCCACCACCAGAGTGAAGACGCCACTTTACCACCAGAGTGAAGACGCCACTCCACCACCAGAGTGAAGACGCCACTCCCCCACCAGAGTGAAGACGCCACTCTACCACCAGAGTGAAGCGTCACTCCACCACCAGAGTGAAGACGCCACTCTACCACNCCACAATCACAGAAAGTGATTGTGGTGCTTTTAAAATGCTAGGAAACTACAGACATAAATACATGAATACACTGTGAGGGGTGAGACCTCAGAATGGCGTGAAGTCACCAGTGGAGTCCCACAGGGCTCTGTGCTTGGACCTATCCTGTTTCTGATATACGTAATGATCTCCCAGAGGGTATAGAGACCATTCCTCTCAATGTTTGCTGACGACGCCAAATTATGAGAAGGATTAAGACAGAGGAGGACAGCCTGAGGCTTCAAGAAGACCTGGACAAGCTGCAGGAATGGTCGAACAAATGGCTGTTAGCGTTTAACCCAAGCAAATGTAATGTAATGAAGATAGGGGTAGGAAGCAGGAGACCAGATACAAGTATCATTGGGAGATGAAATACTTCAAGAATCAGCGAGAGAGAAAGACCTGGGGGTTGATATCACGCCAGACCTGTCCCCTGAAGCTCATATCAAGAGGATAACATCAGCAGCGTATGCCAGGTTGGCTAACATAAGAACGGCCTTTAGAACTTGTGTAAGGAATCTTTCAGAACATTATATACCACATATGTCAGACCAATCCTGGAGTATGCGGCTCCAGCATGGAGTCCATATCTAGTCAAGCGTAAGACTAAATTGGAAAAGGTTCAATGGTTTGTCACCAGACTAGTACCCGAGCTGAGAGGTATGAGCTACGAGGAGAGACTACGGGAATTAAACCTCACTTCGTTGGAAGACAGAAGAGTTAGGGGGGACATGATCACCACATTCAAGATTCTCAAGGGAATCGACAGGGTTGATAAAGACAGGCTATTTAACACAAGGGGCACACGCACTAGGGGACACAGGTGGAAACTGAGTGCCCAAATGAGCCACAGAGATATTAGAAAGAACTTTTTTAGTGTCAGAGTGGTTGACAAATGGAATGCATTAGGAAGTAATGTGTTGGAGGCTGACTCCATTCACAGTTTCAAGTGTAGATATAATAGAGCCAAATAGGCTCAGGAACCTGTAGACCTGTTGATTGACGCTTGAGAGGCGGGACCAAAGAGCCAGAGCTCAACCCACACAAGCACAACTAGGTGAGTACACAATACCTCCCGCACCAGACAGAAACAAATGGGCAAAGGTTCTTTCACCCTGAATGCCCCTGTTACCTAGCAGTAAATAGGTACCTGGGAGTTAGTCAGCTGTCACGGGCTGCTTCCTGGTTGTGTGTGTGTGTGTGTGGTGTGGGAAAAAAAAGTAGTTAGTAAACAGTTGATTGACAGTTGAGAGGCGGGCCGAAAGAGCAAAGCTCAACCCCCGCAAACACAACTAGGTGAATACACAGATATACGACTGCCCTACATAAACAGTGTACGAGGTGTCTTATTACATATTGTCATTAATGTACGTTTACCAAGGATATATACAGATATACACAGATACGTACACATACACATATATAACTGAATGTATGTGTATATGTATATATATGACAGTGTCAGACCACGGAGGAAAATTGAAACAGGAATTTCCTTAAGTACTTTCGTATATTAATAAATCGTCAGAAGGAATGAAATATACGAAAGTACTTAAGAAAATTCCTGTTTCAATTCTTCCTCTGTGGTCTGACACTGTCACATTTTTCATCACGTGTTAATTTTCGTGATTTACACACATGTGTATATATGAATATATGTATGTGTGTGAATGTATGAATGTATGTATGTGTGTGAATGTATGAATGTAAAGCTGGTCAGAGTTGCATCTCCCCCTTCCACCCAAGGCCAGCTTCCTTCAAGACCAAGCAGAAGGAAGAGTGATAATTATTAAATAATTATATTATTATTTTAATAATTATTATAATAATAATGTTGTATTTAATCTCCGGGTGTGGAGTCCCAGTGCCTTCTTTTACCAACTTCGAGGTTAACTCCGGAGCTGGAGCCCCCTGGCGCAGTTCGTTGTTACCTTTACTTCCTTCTGACAGATCCTTCGACGGCGCTGGAACCAATCGTATTGGCGTTTGCCTTTCCGTTGGAGACTTTCGGCGCCGTGGAGAGGGGGGGGGGGGACCTGCTGCATGGGTAACAGCTTCTCGCCCATATCAACCTCCCCTGGCTTTGCGCCCTGGAGAGGCCACTCCAGACCAACAACCAGAGCGCAACTCCATAGTCTCCTGAGACTGATGGACGCCTACTTCAACATAGTCATTCTTGGGTACAAGTCCAATATATCAACACGTGTTCCAGTAATCATATAGTATTTAGCCTTGGGGGACGCCATGAAGGACGCCTGGAGGACGCCATGAAGGACGCCTTGGGGGACGCCATGAAGGACGCCTTGGAGGACGCCATGAAGGACGCCTGGGGGACGCCATGAGGGACGCCTGGGGGGACGCCATGAAGGACGCCTGGGGGGACGCCATGAAGGACGCCTTGGGGGACGCCATGAAGGACGCCTTGGGGGACGCATGAAGGACGCCTTGGGGGACGCCATGAAGGACGCCATGAAGGACGCCTTGGGGGACGCCATGAAGGACGCCATGAAGGACGCCTTGCGGGACGCCATAAAGGACGCCTTGGGGGACGCCATGAAGGACGCCATGAAGGACGCCTTGCGGGACGCCATAAAGGACGCCTTGGGGGACGCCATGAAGGACGCCTTGGGGGACGCCATGAAGGACGCCTTGGGGGACGCCATGAAGGACGCCTTGGGGGACGCCATGAAGGACGCCATGAAGGACGCCTTGGGGACGCCATGAAGGACGCCTGGGGGACGCCATGAAGGACGCCTTGAGGGACGCCATGAAGGACGCCTGGGGGACGCCATGAAGGACGCCTTGGGGACGCCATGAAGGACGCCTGGGGGGACGCCATGAAGGACGCCTTGAGGGACGCCACGAAGGACGCCTTGCGGGACGCCATGAAGGACGCCTTGGGGGACGCCTTGGGGACGCCATGAAGGACGCCTTGGGGGACGCCATGAAGGACGCCTGGGGGGACGCCATGAAGGACGCCTTGAGGGACGCCATGAAGGACGCCTGGGGGGACGCCATGAAGGACGCCTTGGGGGACGCCATGAAGGACGCCTGGGGGGACGCCATGAAGGACGCCTTGAGGGACGCCACGAAGGACGCCTTGCGGGACGCCATGAGGGACGCCTTGAAGGACGCCATGAAGGACGCCTTGGGGGACGCCTTGCGGGACGCCATAAAGGACGCCTTGGGGGACGCCAGCAAATAAAAAAAAACATAAACAACAGCAAATCACTGGAGAAGTTGCCATCCCTGCAAGGTTAATTTGCCACCATCTGTGTTCAGCCCCTATGGAAGCCTCGTGGCTGAATGGACAGCGCTCTGGGGTCGTAGTCCTAAGGTCCGGGATCGATTCCTGACAGAGGCAGAAACAAACGGGCAGCGTTTCTTTCACCCTGATGCTCCTGTTACCTAGCAATAAATAGGTACCTAGGAGTTAGACAACTGTTACGGGCTGCTTCCTGGAGGTGTGTGAGTGTGTGTGGTGTGTGTGTGTGTGTGTGTGGTGTGTGTGTGTGTGTGTGTGGGTGTGTGTGTTGTGTGTGTGTGTGTGTGTGTGTGTGTGTTGTGTGTGTGTGTACTCACCTAACTGTGCTTGCGGGGGTTGAGCTCTGGCTCTTTGGTTCCGCCTCTCAACCGTCAATCAACAGGTGTACAGGTTCCTGAGCCTATTGGGCTCTATCATATCTACATTTGAAACTGTGTATGGAGTCAGCCTCCACCACATCACTTCCTAATGCATTCCATTTGTCTACTTCTCTGACACTGAAAAAGTTCTTTCTAATATCTCTGTGGCTCATTTGGGCACTCAGTTTCCACCTGTGTCCCCTAGTGCGTGTGCCCCTTGTGTTAAATAGCCTGTCTTTATCTACCCTGTCGATTCCCTTGAGAATCTTGAATGTGGTGATCATGTCCCCCCAAAGTCTTCTGTCTTCCAACGAAATGAGGTTAAACTCCGTAGTCTCTCCTCGTAGCTCATACCTCTTAGCTCGGGTGCTAGTCTGGTGGCACACCTTTGAACCTTTTCCATTTAGTCTTATGCTTGACTAGATATGGACTCCATGCTGAGCCGCATACTCCAGGACTGGTCTGACATAGGTGGTATATAATGTTCTGAAATATTCCTTACACAAGTTTCTAAAGGCCGTTCTTATGTTAGCCAACCTGGCATATGCCGCTGATGTTATTCTCTTGATATGAGCTTCAGGGGACAGGTTTGGCGTGATATCAACCCCCAGGTTTTTCTCTCTGACTCTTGAAGTATTTCATCTCCCAAATGATACCTTGTATCTGGTCACCTGCTTCCTACCCCTATCTTCATTACATTACATTTGCTTGGGTTAAACTGCAACAAACCTTTGTTCGACCATTCCTGCAGCTTGTCCAGGTCTTCTTGAAGCCTCAAGCTGTCCTCCTCTGTCTTAATCCTTCTCATAATTTTGGCGTCGTCAGCAAACATTGAGAAGAATGAGTCTATATCCTCTGGGAGATCATTTACGTATATCAGAAACAGGATAGGTCCGAGTACAGAGCCCTGTGGACTCCACTGGTGACTTTACGCCATTCTGAGGTCTCACCCCTCACTGTAACTCTCTGCTTCCTATTGCTTAGGTACTCCCTATCCCTCATCCACTGGAGCGCCCTACCTGTTACTCCTGCCTGTTTCTCCAGTTTATGCATCAACCTTTTATGGTACTGCATCAAAGGCTTTCCGACAGTCCAAAAAAATGCAGTCCGCCCATCCTTCTCTTTCTTGCTTAACTTTTGTCACTTGATCGTAGAATTCTATTAAGCCTGTAAGGCAAGATTTACCCTCCCTGAACCCATGTTGATGGGTTGTCACGAAGTCTCTTCTCTCCAGATGTGTTACTAGGTTTTTCTCACAATCTTCTCTATTACCTTGCATGTACAAGTTAAGGACACTGGCCTGTAGTTCAGTGCCTCTTGCTGTCACCCTTTTTTTATATTGGGACTACATTAGCCGTCTTCCATATTTCTGGTAGGTCTCCAGTGACCTACTATACACTATGGAGAGTGGCAAACAAAGTGCTCCTGCACACTCTTTCAATACCCATGTGAGATTCCGTCCGGCCCAACCAACACTTTTCTCACGTCCAGCTCCAATAGGTGCTTCTTGACCTCATCTCTTGTAATTTCGAACCTTTCCAAGGTCACCTGGTTTGCTGCCACCTCTCCTAGCGCCGTGACCTCTCCCTGTTCTATTGTAAAAACCTCCTGGAACCTTTTGTTGAGTTTTCTTCACACACCTCTTTGTCATTTCTGTGTACTGTCCTCACCTGTTCTAAGTTTCATCACCTGTTCCTTCACTGTTGTCGTCCTCCTGATGTGACTGTGTAGTAGCTTTGGTTCAGTCTTGGCTTTATTAGCTATATCATTTTCATACCTTTTCTCAGCTGCTCTTCTCACACTGACATACTCGTTCCTGGTTCTCTGGTATCTCTCTCTACTTTCTGGTGTTCTGTTATTATGGAAGTTCCTCCATGCCCTTTTGTTCAGCTCCTTGCTTTCATACATTCCCTATTAAACCACGGATTCTTCTTTTGCTTCTCTGTTTTTTCCTGTCGGGCTGGGACAAACCTGCTTACAGCCTCCTGACACTTTTGGGTGACATAGTCCCTCATGTCTTGTACGACTTGGTTCTGAGTTCTGTGTCCCATGGTATATCCCTTAGAATTTATTCATCTCTTCATAGTTTCCCTTTCGGTACGCCAGCCCTTTGTTCCCAGTTCTTTTTGGGGATAATTCCTAGCTCAACCAGGTACTCAAAGCTCAATACACTATGATCACTCGTTCCCAAGGGGCTTCCAACTTAACTTCCCTTATATCCGACTCATTTAGGGTAAATATCAGATCAAGTAAGGCTGGTTCATCCTCTCCTCTCATTCTTGTCGGTCCCTTGACGTGATGACTTAGAAAGTTTCTTGTTGCCACGTCCAGCAGCCTAGCTCTCCATGTGTCTGGGCCTCCGTGTGGGTCTCTGTTCCCTCAATCAATCTTCCCATGGTTGAAGTCTCTCATGATTAGTAGTCTGGATCCGTTCTGCTAGCCACAGA
>WNGS01061216.1:29521-59256 GCA_020271785.1 Procambarus virginalis
CAGCCTCGCCAGGGGGCCCCAGCCTCCCCAGGGAGCCCCAGCCTCCCCAGGGAGCCCCAGCCTCGCCAGGGGGCCCCAGCCCCCCCAGGGAGCCCCAGCCTCGCCAGGGGGCCCCAGCCTCCCCAGGGGGCCCCAGCCTCGCCAGGGGGCCCCAGCCTCCCCAGGGGGCCGGGGGAGAACGTGAGGGAGATAGTGACACAGTCTCCAGCCAGCAGTGTGCTGGTCACTTCATCACCATTCATTATAGCCTCACTGTACTCCTTCCTTTATCCCGTCTTACAAGGCTGTATCTTGACAGTGACGGAGGGGCGGGGGGCGAGGCCCCAGGGCATGGAGGGTGGGCGGGGGGCGAGGCCCCAGGGCATGGAGGGGGGCGGGGGGCGAGGCCCCAGGGCATGGAGGGGGGGGGGGCGGGGGGCGAGGCCCCACGGCATGGAGGGGCGGGGAGCGAGGCCCCAGGGCATGGAGGGGGGGGGCGGGGGGCGAGGCCGCACGGCATGGAGGGGGGGGGGGCGGGGGGCCAGGCCCCACGGCATGGAGGGGGCGGTGGGCGAGGCCCCAGGGCATGGAGGGGGGGCGGGGGGCGAGGCCCCAGGGCATGGAGGGGGGGGGGGGCGGGGGCGAGGCCCCAGGGCATGGAGGGGGGGGGGCGGACGGTGTCGGTTCTGCCTCACCAGGTGTGGACAACGTGGCCACATTCCTCTGCCACACCTCCTCCTCCACACACTCACCCTTTCTTCGAAACCATTTGACCTTCATTCACTCTTCATTCGCTGATCATACTGTGTCACTGTCTGCCTTTTCTGTATCCATGGGTATTTTTAATGTGGTGATCATAGCTTCCCTATTTTTCACTCTCGTCAGAGACATGTGAATTCTAGTGTTTCTCATACCTCTCCATTCTGCGCTTGACTGTTCGCACATCTCTGGACGTTCTGCCGCATTTTGTATTGAGCGAGACGCGAACTTCACGCTGGTGCTGCATAGATCATAACTGGTCTGACGTACGGTAGTCAGTGTCCTGAATCATTCTTTAAAGGGCTCCCTGGCGAGGCTGGGGCTCCCTGGCGAGGCTGGGGCTCCCTGGGGAGGCTGGGGCTCCCTGGCGAGGCTGGGGCTCCCTGGCGAGGCTGGGCTCCCTGGGGAGGCTGGGGCCCCTGGGAGGCTGGGGCTCCCTGGCGAGGCTGGGGCTCCCTGGGAGGCTGGGGCTCCCTGGGGAGGCTGGGGCTCCCTGGGGAGGCTGGGGCTCCCTGGCGAGGCTGGGGCTCCCTGGCGAGGCTGGGGCTCTCTGGCGAGGCTGGGGCTCCCTGGCGAGGCTGGGGCTCCCTGGGGAGGCTGGGCCCCCTGGCGAGGCTGGGGCTCCCTGGGGAGGCTGGGGCTCCCTGGGGAGGCTGGGGCCCCCTGGCGAGGCTGGGGCTCCCTGGCGAGGCTGGGGCTCCCTGGCGAGGCTGGGGCCCCCTGGCGAGGCTGGGGCCCCTAGCGAGGCTGGGGCCCCCTGGGGAGGCTGGGGCTCCCTAGCGAGGCTGGGGCTCCCTAGCGAGGCTGGGGCTCCCTAGCGAGGCTGGGGCTCCCTAGCGAGGCTGGGGCTCCCTGGGGAGGCTGGGGCTCCCTGGCGAGGCTGGGGCTCCCTAGCGAGGCTGGGGCTCCCTAGCGAGGCTGGGGCTCCCTATCGAGGCTGGGGCCCCCTGGCGAGGCTGGGGCTCCCTGGGGAGGCTGGGGCTCCCTGGGGAGGCTGGGGCTCCCTGGCGAGGCTGGGGCTCCCTGGCGAGGCCGGGACTCCCTGGGGAGGCTGGGGCTCCCTGGCGAGGCTGGGGCTCCCTGGGGAGGCTGGGGCTCCCTAGCGAGGCTGGGGCTCCCTAGCGAGGCTGGGGCTCCCTGGGGAGGCTGGGGCTCCCTGGGGAGGCTGGGGCTCCCTAGCGAGACTGGGGCTCCCTGGGGAGGCTGGGGCTCCCTGGGGAGGCTGGGGCTCCCTAGCGAGGCTGGGGCTCCCTGGGGAGGCTGGGGCTCCCTGGGGAGGCTGGGGCTCCCTAGCGAGGCTGGGGCTCCCTAGCGAGGCTGGGGCTCCCTGGGGAGGCTGGGGCTCCCTAGCGAGGCTGGGGCTCCCTGGGGAGGCTGGGGCTCCCTAGCGAGGCTGGGGCTCCCTGGGGAGGCTGGGGCTCCCTGGCGAGGCTGGGGCTCCCTAGCGAGGCTGGGGCTCCCTAGCGAGGCTGGGGCTCCCTAGCGAGGCTGGGGCTCCCTGGCGAGGCTAGGGCTCCCTAGCGAGGCTGGGGCTCCCTAGCGAGGCTGGGGCTCCCTATCGAGGCTGGGGCCCCCTGGCGAGGCTGGGGCTCCCTGGGGAGGCTGGGGCTCCCTGGGGAGGCTGGGGCTCCCTGGCGAGGCTGGGGCTCCCTAGCGAGGCTGGGGCTCCCTATCGAGGCTGGGGCCCCCTGGCGAGGCTGGGGCTCCCTGGGGAGGCTGGGGCTCCCTGGGGAGGCTGGGGCTCCCTGGCGAGGCTGGGGCTCCCTGGCGAGGCCGGGACTCCCTGGGGAGGCTGGGGGTCCCTGGGGAGGCTGGGGCTCCCTGGGGAGGCTGGGACTCCCTGGCGAGGCTGGGGCTCCCTGGGGAGGCTGGGGCCCCCTGGCGAGGCTGGGGCTCCCTGGCGAGGCTGGGGCTCCCTGGGGAGGCTGGGGCTCCCTGGGGAGGCTGGGGCCCCCTGGCGAGGCTGGGGCTCCCTGGCGAGGCTGGGGCTCCCTGGCGAGGCTGGGGCTCCCTGGCGAGGCTGGGGCTCCCTGGCGAGGCTGGGGCTCCCTGGCGAGGCTGGGGCTCCCTGGGGAGGCTGGGGCTCCCTGGGGAGGCTGGGGCTCCCTGGGGAGGCTGGGGCTCCCTGGCGAGGCTGGGGCTCCCTGGGGAGGCTGGGGCTCCCTGGCGAGGCTGGGGCTCCCTGGGGAGGCTGGGGCTCCCTGGGGAGGCTGGGGCTCCCTGGGGAGGCTGGGGCTCCCTAGCGAGGCTGGGGCTCCCTGGGGAGGCTGGGGCTCCCTGGCGAGGCTGGGGCTCCCTGGCGAGGCTGGGGCTCCCTGGGGAGGCTGGGGCTCCCTAGCGAGGCTGGGGCTCCCTGGGGAGGCTGGGGCTCCCTGGCGAGGCTGGGGCTCCCTGGGGAGGCTGGGGCTCCCTGGGGAGGCTGGGGCTCCCTGGCGAGGCTGGGGCTCCCTGGGGAGGCTGGGGCTCCCTGGCGAGGCTGGGGCTCCCTGGGGAGGCTGGGGCTCCCTGGGGAGGCTGGGGCTCCCTGGCGAGGCTGGGGCTCCCTGGCGAGGCTGGGGCTCCCTGGGGAGGCTGGGGCTCCCTGGCGAGGCTGGGGCTCCCTGGCGAGGCTGGGGCTCCCTGGGGAGGCTGGGGCCCCCTGGGGAGGCTGGGGCTCCCTGGCGAGGCTGGGGCTCCCTGGGGAGGCTGGGGCTCCCTGGGGAGGCTGGGGCTCCCTGGGGAGGCTGGGGCTCCCTGGCGAGGCTGGGGCTCCCTGGCGAGGCTGGGGCTCTCTGGCGAGGCTGGGGCTCCCTGGCGAGGCTGGGGCTCCCTGGGGAGGCTGGGGCTCCCTGGGGAGGCTGGGACCACCACCAGGGACCACCACCAGGGACCACCACCAGGGACCACCACCTGGGACCACCACCAGGGACCACCACCAGGGACCACCACCATGGACCACCACCAGGGACCACCACCTGGGACTACCACCATGGACCACCACCAGGGACCACCACCTGGGACTACCACCAGGGACCACCACCATGGACCACCACCAGGGACTACCACCAGGGAACACCACCAGGGACTACCACCAGGGACCACCACCAGGGACCACCACCAGGGACTACCACCAGGGACCACCACCAGGGACCACCACCTGGGACCACCACCAGGGACCACCACCTGGGACCACCACCAGGGACCACCACCAGGGACCACCACCTGGGACCACCACCAGGGACCACCACCTGGGACCACCACCAGGGACCACCACCAGGGACCACCACCTGGGACCACCACCTGGGACCACCACCAGGGACTACCACCAGGGACCACCACCAGGGACCACCACCTGGGACCACCACCTGGGACCACCACCAGGGACCACCACCTGGGACCACCACCAGGGACCACCACCAGGGACCACCACCAGGGACCACCACCTGGGACTACCACCAGGGACCACCACCAGGGACCACCACCTGGGACCACCACCTGGGACCACCACCAGGGACCACCACCAGGGACCACCACCTGGGACCACCACCAGGGACTACCACCAGGGACCACCACCTGGGACCACCACCAGGGACCACCACCATGGACCACCACCAGGGACCACCACCAGGGACCACCACCAGGGACCACCACCTGGGACCACCACCAGGGACCACCACCATGGACCACCACCTGGGACCACCACCAGGGACCACCACCAGGGACCACCACCAGGGACCACCACCTGGGACCACCACCAGGGACCACCACCAGGGACCACCACCAGGGACCACCAGGGACCACCACCAGGGACCACCACCATGGACCACCACCTGGGACCACCACCAGGGACCACCACCAGGGACCACCACCAGGGACCACCACCTGGGACCACCACCTGGGACCACCACCAGGGACCACCAGGGACCACCACCAGGGACCACCACCATGGACCACCACCTGGGACCACCACCAGGGACCACCACCAGGGACCACCACCAGGGACCACCACCTGGGACCACCACCTGGGACCACCACCAGGGACCACCACCAGGAACCACCACCAGGGACCACCACCAGGGACCACCAGGGACCACCACCAGGGACCACCACCAGGGACCACCACCTGGGACCACCACCAGGGACCACCACCTGGGACCACCACCAGGGACCACCAGGGACCACCACCAGGGACCACCACCAGGGACCACCAGGGACCACCACCAGGGACCACCACCAGGGACCACCACCTGGGACCACCACCATGGACCACCACCATGGACCACCACCAGGGACCACCACCTGGGACTACCACCAGGGACCACCACCAGGGACCACCACCTGGGACCACCACCTGGGACCACCACCAGGGACCACCACCAGGGACCACCACCTGGGACCACCACCAGGGACTACCACCAGGGACCACCACCTGGGACCACAACCAGGGACCACCACCATGGACCACCACCAGGGACCACCAGCAGGGACCACCACCTGGGACCACCACCAGGGACCACCACCAGGGACCACCACCAGGGACTACCACCAGGGACCACCACCAGGGACCACCACCAGGGACTACCACCAGGGACCACCACCAGGGACCACCACCAGGGACCACCACCAGGGACTACCACCAGGGACCACCACCAGGGACCACCACCTGGGACCACCACCATGGACCACCACCAGGGACCACCACCTGGGATTCCTGGTTGGTTGATTCCTGGTTGATGGGGTTCTGGGAGTTCTTCTACTCCCCAAGCCCGGCCCGAGGCCAGGCTCGACTTGTGAGAGTTTGATCCACCAGGCTGTTGCTTGGAGCGGCCCGCAGAGCCACATACCCACCACAGCCCGGCTGATCCGGGACTTCTCTTAGGAAACAGTCCAGTTTTCTCTTGAAGATGTCCACGGTTGTTCCGGCAATATTTCTTATAGTCGCTGGGAGGACGTTGAACAACCGCGGACCTCTGATGTTTATACAGTGTTCTCTGATTGTGCCTATGGCACCTCTGCTCTTCACTGGATCAATCTTGCATTTTCTTCCATATCGTTCACTCCAGTACGTTGTTATTTTACTGTGTAGATTTGGGACCTGGCCCTCCAGTATTTTCCACGTGTATATTATTTGGTATCTCTCTCGTCTCCTTTCTAGAGAGTACATTTGGAGAGCTTTGAGACGATCCCAATAATTTAGGTGTTTTATCTCGTCTATGCGTGCCGTATATGTTCTCTGTATTCCCTCTATTTCAGCAATCTCTCCTGCTCTGAAGGGGAAGTGAGTACTGAGCAGTATTCGAGACGGGACAACACAAGTGACTTGAAGAGTACAACCATTGTGATGGGATCCCTGGATTTGAAAGTTCTCGTAATCCATCCGATCATTTTTCTGGCTGATGCGATATTTGCTTGGTTATGCTCCCTAAACGTTAGATCGTCGGACATCATTATTCCCAAATCCTTGACATGCTGTTTTTCTACTATGGGAAGATTTGATTGTGTTTTGTACCCTGTATTATGTTTCAGATCCTCATTTTTGCCGTACCTGAGTACCTGAAATTTATCACTGTTAAACATCATATTATTTTCTGCTGCCCAATCGAAAACTTTGTTGACATCTGTTTGTAGTTTTTCAATGTCTTCAGCAGAGGTAATTTTCATGCTGATTTTTGTGTCATCTGCGAAGGATGACACGAAGCTGTGACGTGTATTTTTGTCTATATCAGATATGAGAATAAGGAACAGTAGCGGTGCAAGGACTGTACCTTGAGGTACAGAGCTTTTAACATCGCTTGGACTCGATTTTATCTGATTGACTGTTACTCTTTGTGTTCTGTTCGACAGGAAATTGAGTATCCAGCGTCCTACTTTTCCAGTTATTCCCATTGACCTCATTTTGTGAGCTATCACCCCATGGTCACATTTGTCGAAAGCCTTTGCAAAGTCTGTGTATACAACATCTGCATTTTGCTTTTCTTCTAGGGCTTCTGTGATTTTGTCATAGTGGTTGAGTAACTGTGACAGACATGATCTTCCCGCTCTAAATCCATGTTGTCCTGGATTGTGCAATTCATTGTTTTCCATAAAACTAGAAATTTGATTCCTAATCACTCTTTCAAACACTTTTATTATGTGTGATGTTAGTGCAACTGGCCTATAATTTTTTGCCAAGGCTTTACTCCCCCCCTTGTGCAACGGAGCTATATCTGCAGATTTAAGTGCTGCTGGTATCTCCCCTGTATCCAGGCTCTTTCTCCATATTACGCTGAGTGCTCTCGCTACTGGTACTTTACATTTCTTTATGAATATTGAATTCCATGAGTCAGGCCCAGGGGCTGAGTGCATGGGCATATTGTCAATTTCTCTTTCAAAGTCTTCCGAGTTTGTGGTAATATCCGTTATATTATCTGCAGCTTGAATGTCATTCATAAAGAAGCTGTCTGGGTCATCAACTTTCATGTTGTTAATTGGTGTGCTAAACATAGCCTCATACTGGCTTCTTAGAATTTCACTAATCTCTTTGTTGTCCTCTGTGTACGTACCTTCATTTGTAATTAACGGTCCAATACTGGTCGAGGTTTTGGATTTTGATTTAGCGTATGTGAAAAAATATTTCGGATTTTTCCTTATCTCTTGTATAGCTCTCTGTTCCAATTCCATTTCCTCAGACTCATATGATCGCTTCAACGTTTGTTCGATTTCTTCGATCTCCCTGCTTAGGCTTATTTTCCTTGCTTGTGATAGTTGTGTCTGCCGAAGCATTTCCGTATTTTTTTCCTTCTCCTGTACAGTCGTCTGCGTTCTCTTTCTAGAGTGTTCCTCTTTCTGCCCCTCCTCACCGGCACGTGCTTCAAGCAGACCTTGTAAGCTTCAGCTGTCAGTTGAGCTATTCCCTGTGTGGGAGTTTTGTCGCTTAAGACCGTCTCCCATTGAATGGTTGAAAGGTCCACATTTATTTTTTCCCAGTCAATCCTCTTATTGTTGAAATTGAATTGATTGAATATTCCTTCTCGCTTGTTGGGTCTCTTAGATCTACTACCGTTNTTGTACATACCAGTTGCGTTGCTCCTGGGAGTATGGGTTCGAGTCACTTCTGGGGTGTGAGTTTTAATTCGCATATAGTCCTGGGGATCATTCAGGCTTGTTCGCATTTTGTTCCTCACGTGTTGCCCCAAAGAATGAGGTGATTTGGTAAAATGCTATGCCCAGATAACCATCCGAGTGCCGGCGGTGGGTGGTTTCAAATAGCTTCGGCTATCACCTCATTATGTCCGGTCGTGATGGTCAAGTGGTTTAAGGCGTCTTGTACATACCAGTTGCGTTGCTCCTGGGAGTATGGGTTCGAGTCACTTCTGGGGTGTGAGTTTTCATTCATATATATATATATATATATATATATATGCAGAGAAGCCTGAAGGGCTGTATATATAATGCGAAGCCAGGATGATGGGAATTACCTCGGCTACCATCATCTTTTTTCCGGTCGTGATGGTCGAGTGGTTAAGGGGTCCTGTACACCAGTTGCAGAGTGCTCCTGGCAGTATGGGTTCGAGTCGCTTCTGGGTGTGAGTTTTCAAATATATATATGTATATGTATATATGTATATGTATATATCTATTATAATGTGTCGTACCTAGTAGCCAGAATGCACTTCTTGGCCTACTATGCAAGGCCCGATTTGCCTAATAGGCCAAGTTTTCATGAATTAATTGTTTTTCGACTACCTACCTACCTAACCTAACCTAACCTAACTTTTTCGGCTATCTAACCTAACCTAAGCAATAAAGATAGGTTAGGTTAGGTTAGGTAGGGTTGGTTAGGTTCGGTCATATATCTACGTTAATTTTAACTCCAATAAAAAAAATTTACCTCGGACGTAATGAAATGGGTAGTTTTATCATTTCATAAGAAAAAACTTAGATAAAATATATTAATTCAGGAAAACTTGGCTTATTAGGCAAATCGGGCCTTGCATAGTAGGCCAAAAAGGAGTTCTGGCTACTAGGTACGACATATATATATATATATATATATAATATATATATATAATATATATATATATATATAATGGGTCGATAGATGGATTGATTAAAGTGGAGGGAAGATAAGATGAAACTAGACACAATTCTTGGTTGTGAAAGGCATCGATAGATGTGGTTAGCCCAGAGGAGCACCAAGCTGGACTAACCAAACACTTCTTGGGGCCAGATTCACGAAGCAGTTACGCAAGCACTTACGAACCTGGGGGCCAGATTCACGAAGCAGTTACGCAAGCACTTACGAACCTGGGGCCAGATTCACGAAGCAGTTACGCAAGCACTTACGAACCTGGGGCCAGATTCACGAAGCTGTTACGCAAGCACTTACGAACCTGGGGCCAGATTCACGAAGCTGTTACGCAAGCACTTACGAACCTGGGGGCCAGATTCACGAAGCAGTTACGCAAGCACTTACGAACCTGGGGCCAGATTCACGAAGCAGTTACGCAAGCACTTACGAACCTGGGGGCCAGATTCACGAAGCTGTTACGCAAGCACTTACGAACCTGGGGCCAGATTCACGAAGCAGTTACGCAAGCACTTACGAACCTGGGGGCCAGATTCACGAAGCTGTTACGCAAGCACTTACGAACCTGGGGCCAGATTCACGAAGCAGTTACGCAAGCACTTACGAACCTGGGGGCCAGATTCACGAAGCTGTTACGCAAGCACTTACGAACCTGGGGCCAGATTCACGAAGCTGTTACGCAAGCACTTACGAACCTGGGGCCAGATTCACGAAGCAGTTACGCAAGCACTTACGAACCTGGGGCCAGATTAATGAAGCAGTTACGCAAGCACTTACGAACCTGGGGCCAGATTCACGAAGCTGTTACGCAAGCACTTACGAACCTGGGGCCAGATTCACGAAGCAGTTACGCAAGCACTTACGAACCTGGGGCCAGATTCACGAAGCTGTTACGCAAGCACTTACGAACCTGGGGGCCAGATTCACGAAGCTGTTACGCAAGCACTTACGAACCTGGGGGCCAGATTCACGAAGCAGTTACGCAAGCACTTACGAACCTGGGGGCCAGATTAATGAAGCAGTTACGCAAGCACTTACGAACCTGGGGCCAGATTCACGAAGCTGTTACGCAAGCACTTACGAACCTGGGGCCAGATTCACGAAGCTGTTACGCAAGTACTTACGAACCTGGGGCCGGATTCATGAAGCAGTTACGCAAGCACTTACGAACCTGGGGCCAGATTCACGAAGCAGTTACGCAAGCACTTACGAACCTGGGGCCAGATTCACGAAGCTGTTACGCAAGCACTTACGAACCTGGTGGCTAGATTCACGAAGCAGTTACGCAAGCACTTACGAACCTGGAGCCAGATTCTAAGCTGTTACGCAAGCACTTACGAACCTGGCCAGATTCACGAAGCAGTTACGCAATTACTTACGAACGTGTACATCTTTCCTCATCTTTGACGGCTTTGTTACATTTATTAAACAGTTTACAAGCATGAAAACTTGCCAATCAACTGTTGTTATTGTTATAAACAGCCTCCTGGTGCTTCCGAGCTCATTAACTGTTTAATAATTGTAAACAAAGCCGCCAAAGATTGAGAAAAGATGGACAGGCTCGTAATGCTTGCGTAACTGCTTCGTGAACCTGGCCCCAGTTCGTAAGTGCTTGCGTAACAGCTTCGTGAATCTGGCCCCAGGTTCGTAAGTGCTTGCGTAACAGCTTCGTGAATCTGGCCCCAGGTTCGTAAGTGCTTGCGTAACAGCCTCGTGAATCTGGCCCCCAGGTTCGTAAGTGCTTGCGTAACAGCCTCGTGAATCTGGCCCCCAGGTTCGTAAGTGCTTGCGTAACAGCTTCGTGAATCTGGCCCTAGGTTCGTAAGTGCTTGCGTATCAACTTCGTGAATCTGGCCCCAGGTTCGTAAGTGCTTGCGTACCAGCTTCGTGAATCTGGCCCCAGGTTCGTAAGTGCTTGCGTACCAGCTTCGTGAATCTGGCCCCAGGACTCTTTGTTTAGAGTACTAGACCATCACCACCAGGTGCTGAGCCGTAACTAAAGCACAGATATAAGGAACAATAAACTTCCGAACTTGATGGAAGTTTAGATGATTGATGAAGATTAAGCTGCCCAAGAGGTGCACGGGCATGACTAGCCCGTAAGAAGTTTATAGTTTCCAAACTATAAACTTTCCTGATGATCTTCAACTCATTTGTCCTGAGTTGAAAGCCAGGAAGTCAGTATAGTCTTGAAGTCTGAAGTAATCATTTACTAAAACAATTGTCAAGATATCGGGGACAGAAATGACTGCTCCAAGACAGAAAAGTCATTCTCTTGTTGAAAATGCGATCCTTTACGAGGGTCAGATTTGTTGACATTTCCATGGATGAGAGAGAGCAGTCACCCAAGGTATCAACTGCTCAGACAAGGCATCAACTGCTCAGCCAAGACATCAACTGCTCAGCCAAGCCATCAACTGCTCAGCCAAGCCATCAACTGCTCATCCAAGGCATCAACTGCTTAGCCACGGCATCAACTGCTCAGCCAAGCCATCAACTGCTCATCCAAGACATCAACTGCTTAGCCACGGCATCAACTGCTCAGCCAAGCCATCAACTGCTCAGCCAAGCCATCAACTGCTCAGCCAAGGCATCAACTGCTCAGCCGAGCCATCAACTGCTCAGCCAAGACATCAACTGCTCAGCGAAGGCATCAACTGCTCAGCCAAGCCATCAACTGCTCAACCAAGACATCAACTGCTCAGCCAAGCCATCAACTGCTCAGCCAAGGCATCAACTGCTCAGCCGAGCCATCAACTGCTCAGCCAAGACATCAACTGCTCAGCCAAGCCATCAACTGCTCAGCCAAGACATCAACTGCTCAGCCAAGACCTCAACTGCTCAGCCAAGACATTAACTGCTCAGCCAAGACATCAACTGCTCAGCCAAGACATCAACTGCTCAGCCAAGCCATCAACTGCTCAGCCAAGCCATCAACTGCTCAGCCAAGACCTCAACTGCTCAGCCAAGACATCAACTGCTCAGCCAAGCCATTAACTGCTCAGCCAAGACATCAACTGCTCAGCCAAGACCTCAACTGCTCAGCCAAGACATCAACTGCTCAGCGAAGGCATCAACTGCTCAGCGAAGGCATCAACTGCTCAGCCAAGACATCAACTGCTCAGCCAAGGCATCAACTGCTCAGCCAAGGCATCAACTGCTCAGCCAAGACATCAACTGCTCAGCCAAGCCATCAACTGCTCAGCCAAGACATCAACTGCTCAGCCAAGGCATCAACTGCTCAGCCAAGACATCAACTGCTCAGCCAAGGCATCAACTGCTCAGCCAAGGCATCAACTGCTCAGCCAAGGCATCAACTGCTCAGCCAAGACATTAAGTGCTCAGCCAAGCCATCAACTGCTCAGCCAAGCCATCAACTGCTCATCCAAGGCATCAACTGCTCAGCCAAGCCATCAACTGCTCATCCAAGACATCAACTGCTCAGCCAAGCCATCAACTGCTCAGCCAAGGCATCAACTGCTCAGCCAAGACATTAACTGCTCAGCCAAGCCATCAACTGCTCAGCCAAGCCATCAACTGCTCATCCAAGGCATCAACTGCTCAGCCAAGCCATCAACTGCTCATCCAAGACATCAACTGCTCAGCCAAGCCATCAACTGCTCAGCCAAGGCATCAACTGCTTAGCTAAGACATCAACTGCTCAGCCAAGCCATCAACTGCTCAGCCAAGGCATCAACTGCTCAGCCAAGGGATCAACTGCTCACCCAAGACATCAACTGCTCATCCAAGACATCAACTGCTCAGCCAAGCCATCAACTGCTCAGCCAAGACATCAACTGCTCAGCCAAGCCATCAACTGCTCACCCAAGACATCAACTACTCAGCCAAGCCATCAACTGCTCAGCCAAGGCTTCAACTGCTCACCCAAGACATCAACTGCTCAGCCAAGGCATCAACTGCTCACCCAAGACATCAACTGCTCAGCAAAGCCATCAACTGCTCAGCCAAGACATCAACTGCTCAGCCAAGCCATCAACTGCTCAGCCAAGACATTAACTGCTCAGCCAAGCCATCAACTGCTCAGCCAAGACATCAACTGCTCAGCCAAGGCATCAACTGCTCAGCCAAGACATCAACTGCTCAGCCAAGCCATCAACTGCTCAGCCAAGCCACCAACTACTCAGCCAAGCCATCAACTGCTCAGCCAAGACGTCAACTGCTCACCCAAGACATCAACTGCTCAGCCAAGCCATCAACTGCTCAGCCAAGACATTAACTGCTCAGCCAAGCCATCAACTGCTCAGCCAAGGCATCAACTGCTCAGCCAAGGCATCAACTGCTCAGCCAAGACATCAACTGCTCAGCCAAGCCATCAATTGCTCACCAAAGCCATCCACTGCTCACCCAAGCCATCCACTGCTCAGCCAAGCCATCAACTGCTCACACAAGCCATCAACTGCTCACCCAAGCCATCCACTGCTCACCCAATCCATCCATTGCTCACACAAGCCTTCCACTGCTCACACAAGCCATCCACTGCTCACACAAGCCATCCACTGCTCACCCAAACCATCCACTGCTCACACAAGCCATCCACTGCCCACACAAGCCATCCACTGCTCAGCCAAGCCATCAACTGCTCACCCAAGCCATCCACTGCTCACCCAAGCCATCAACTGCTCAGCCAAGCCATCCACTGCTCACACAAGCCATCCACTGCTCACACAAGCCATCCACTGCTCAGCCAAGCCATAAACTGCTCAGCCAAGCCATCCACTGCTCAGCCAAGCCATAAACTGCTCAGCCAAGCCATCCACTGCTCACACAAGCCATCCACTGCTCACCCAAGCCATCAACTGCTCACCCAAGCCATCAACTGCTCACCCAAGCCATCAACTGCTCACCCAAGCCATCCATTGCTCACACAAGCCATCCACTGCTCACACAAGCCGTCCACTGCTCACCCAAGCCATCAACTGCTCACCCAAGCCATCCACTGGTCACCCAAGCCATCCACTGCTCACACAAGCCATCACTGCTCACCCAAGCCATCACTGCTCACACAAGACATCCACTGCTCACACAAGCCATCAACTGCTCACACAAGCCATCCACTGCTCACACAAGCCATCAACTGCTCACACAAGCCATCACTGCTCACACAAGCCATCCACTGCTCACACAAGCCATCCACTGCTCACCCAAGCCATCCACTGCTCACACAAGACATCCACTGCTCACCCAAGCCATCCACTGCTCACCCAAGACATCCACTGCTCACCCAAGCCATCCACTGCTCACCCAAGCCATCCACTGCTCACCCAAGACATCCACTGCTCACCCAAGCCATCCACTGCTCACCCAAGACATCCACTGCTCATCCAAGCCATCCACTGCTCACCCAAGCCATCCACTGCTCACCCAAGCCATCCACTGCTCACCCAAGCCATCCACTGCTCACCCAAGACATCAACTGCTCACCCAAGACATCCACTGCTCACCCAAGACATCCACTGCTCACCCAAGACATCCACTGCTCACCCAAGACATCCACTGCTCACCCAAGACATCCACTGCTCACCCAAGACATCCACTGCTCACCCAAGACATCCACTGCTCACCCAAGACATCCACTGCTCACCCAAGACATCCACTGCTCACCCAAGACATCCACTGCTCACCCAAGACATCCACTGCTCACCCAAGCCATCCACTGCTCACACAAGACATCCACTGCTCACCCAAGCCATCCACTGCTCACCCAAGACATCCACTGCTCACCCAAGCCATCCACTGCTCACCCAAGCCATCCACTGCTCACCCAAGACATCCACTGCTCACCCAAGCCATCCACTGCTCACCCAAGACATCCACTGCTCATCCAAGCCATCCACTGCTCACCCAAGCCATCCACTGCTCACCCAAGCCATCCACTGCTCACCCAAGCCATCCACTGCTCACCCAGACATCCACTGCTCACCCAAGACATCCACTGCTCACCCAAGACATCCACTGCTCACCCAAGACATCCACTGCTCACCCAAGACATCCACTGCTCACCCAAGACATCCACTGCTCACCCAAGACATCCACTGCTCACCCAAGACATCCACTGCTCACCCATGACATCCACTGCTCACCCAAGACATCCACTGCTCACCCAAGACATCCACTGCTCACCCAAGACATCCACTGCTCACCCAAGACATCCACTGCTCACCCAAGACATCCAATGAAGAAAAACATCCGGTCAACGTAGAAGGGAAGGAAACTATTCTGATGAGAAAGCGCCAAGCCATCACGACTATATAGCACTGGGAAGGGGTCAGGATAAGAATTTGGGATGGGACGGGGAGAAAGGAATGGTGTCCAACCACTTATGGACGGTCGGGGATTGAACGCCGACCTGCATGAAGCTCTACCGTCGCTCTACCGTCCACCCCAAGTGCTTGGGCGCCCCAACATGGAGAATACATGATTTACGCAGGTAACGTAACTCTTATAATCTGGACAAAGACTTTACTGGTTAACGAACCAAAGATTTTGAAACCCAGTGGAAAATAAGCACCAACAAATAAAAATTCCAAATAGTACACATTACAAAACAAAATTCAGAACCCATTAGCCTTTTAGGGGCCTGACGGCTGAGTGGTCAGCGCTCGGGATTCGTTGTCCTGAGGTTCAGGGTTCCCCGGCGGAGCCAGAAACAAAGGGGCAGAGTTTTTTTCACCCTGATGCACCTGTTCACCTAGCAGTAAATAGGTACCTGGGAGTTAGACAGCTGCTACGGGCTGCTTCCTGGGGGTATAACAATCAGGAGGCCTGGTCGAGGACCGGGCCGCGGGGACGCTAAGCCCCGAAATCATCTCAAGATAACATCTCAAGATAACACATACATATATTGAACTACATGAAATCATGTATTCTATCACCTGCCTCAACTATGCTGGTATAAAATGCTAGCAAAGTTGTTAAACATGAACCGTCGTTAGTAAACCATGTTGTGAATAGTGAAACAATCCCTCACAATCACTCGCAGCGCCTTAACGGATGACAACAAGTTTAGCGTAGCGGCCAAACACACTCCCAACTGATTAACAGTTGAGAGGCGGGAAGAAAGAGCCGAAGCCCAACCCCCACAAGGACAACTAGGTGAGAACATCGTGTCAGCAAGGCGGACAGCCCGCCTGCTATCATAACTCACACTGTATGCCACATTTCTAAACCATTCCTTCACCTGCACCTCTCCATCTTTACAAAAAAGCAAATGAGCGAGTAGAGGTTAGAGGGGAGAGACCCGGGCGCCGCAGGCCTGGCCTGTGAGGTCGTGGAAATGGCTTCGTCGTTTACTTGGTGCCTGGGGCAAGCTGACGTTATTACTGCTTCTTCATGTTCTTCAGGTTCTTCACGTTCTAGCCTAACAGTTCAAGCCAGAGGAGCCAAAACAGAAAACGTGACAGTACATCACTTTCGCCAGCGGCTTCCATTTTTCAATCACGTCCCTTATTTAAAGCCTGAGTTTTCATACGAGCGAAAAGCGACGTAATTGGTAAAGACGGGTTGCATGCATATTGGACGCTACATGGACAACGCCATCTATTGGTGGTAGCGTGACAGTGACAAATGGCTCTGGTTTCCTGCCCTAGTTAGCAAGAGAGGTCGACGGGGATGACCTCTGGTGGGTGGCGTGTCACGATCAGCGCCATCTAGGTTGTGCTACGAGCATAATGTCAACTTTCCAGTGAACGACTGTTACCTTATGGTTTCTTCAGTGTACCGTCCATCTAATTAATGCCGATTTTTATGTCCACAGAAGGGACGTGTGAAGGTGATTGTACTGAGGAGGGCTGTTAACCTTGGGTAGTCCATGTACTCTCAGATTGGTCCAGGAAGAAGACTAAATAAGCCGCCGTCGATCTCAGCAGTGTTACCTGCTAATATACACAGTGCTGGTGTGATTGGCGTACCCGGGATTAGCTTGGGAGAGTAGCAGATGACAGTGAGGTGTCTATCGTGAAGTACTCTGCTAGCAAGCTGCTAGAGACGTCTGCTGAGGGATTAGCTACGCTTGTGTGAGTTCATTTGAGACCCGTGTTAGCGTGTTGCTGAAGTCCTCTGCCAGTGAGTAGCTGGAGTGCGAAGGTGGGGGTGTAGGCACCTCGTGAGACTTTGTCGGTGGACTGGCAACCATAATTCGCCAGTGTTCGTCACTACACGTGCACCAGGTACTGGACGGTGGAAACACTGGCGTCGCTGAACACTGCCAGCGCAGTAGTGTCCTGCGTGAAAGTGACACTCTTGTACATTAGTGTAGATATAATCTATTTAATCTATTTTTAACGGTGAAGGTAAATATATTGGTGAAAGGAATCGGGTTGTTTATCCCCCCCCCCCCTTAGTCTTCAATGTACTATATCGCCAGTTCTTGAAAGCATACTACCGACTTGGGGTCGGATATACTATAAGAGGTTATAACCCCAAGAACCCGGTTACTGGTCCAAAGTGGCTGTAACAGGGCCACTATACTATACTCCACCTACAAACAAGGCGAGTCAAAATTTTTGTAAGAAAAAACACCATGTTTCGTAAACACAGAAATACTTAACTACGGACAAACAAATAGCCATACAGATGCCCCTGTGCCCCGGGGCGAGGGCTTGTCTATCAATAGCGGGCGGCAAAGGGGCGGACTATAATTACCACAACGTATAGCAATATTATTATTTCCTTTAGAAGGAGAAGTAAATTTTAATTATGTGCAAAAAACTTAGCTTAATAATTTTGCATGTCATTTTGGTGCTTTATTTTATCCAGTCATGAAAATAGTTAAATTTACTCATTTTACATGTTGTTGAATGGATTTGAGACTAGTTAGTTGTGTTTATGTATATAAACAAAAGAGAATGTGTGTCCGTGCGTCGGAGGCTAGAGGTCAAACGCTTGCGGTTAGCCCCATGCAACTTTCCACCGTGAGTTGTAATTATACGGAGAGTGTCATGGGGCTGGGGATTGAGGGTTAGAGAGAGAGAAAGAAAGAATCAAGAAAGAGACAGAGAGAGACAGAGAGAGAGAGAGAGAGAGACAAGAGACAGAGACAGAGAGAGTGTGTGTGTGCGCGTGTGTGTGTACTCATCTAGTTGTACTCATCTAGTTGTGCTTGGGGGGGTTGAGCTCTGGCTCTTTGGTCCCGCCTCTCAACCGTCAATCAATGTGTGTGTGTGTGTGTGTGTACCTTATGTTATCTATATTGGAATTTACAGAAATTTACAAAACAATGTCTGCTGTATAGATATAATGCCAAACACAAAAATGAATGGTTACCCTGCCCCTTCCCCCAACCTCCCGCCTCCTCCCCCCCCCCTTCGAAAAAATACAAAAATATTCCTTGAACTCAAAGAGCAAAATATACATAGTTTTAATAATATTATAAAAGTAACTTTTGCACACTACATCCACTCTTTGCTTCCACAATGACTTGGTTTACAGAATCGAGAACATATTGAACAAAACTCGTGTTGAACACCAAACACACGTGATTTCAAAATTACAAGGGGGCCAGATTCACGAAGCAGTTACGCAAGCACTTACGAACCTGGGGGCAGATTCACAAAGCAGTTACGCAAGCATTTACAACCTGGGGGCCGATTCACAAAGCAGTTACGCAAGCATTTACAACCTGGGGGCAGATTCACAAAGCAGTTACGCAAGCACTTACAAACCTGGGGCCAGATTAACGAAGCAGTTACGCAAGCACTTACGAACCGGGAGATATACCAGTGTTAATCTCAACCATTGTAGCGCGTTCTACAAGAATAACCACCACCCAACACATGAAGGGTATACGTGAGGGAGCTTATAGAGCTGGAGACAATACTGCAGAGTACCATAAGAATCCTCTCATTGTGCCTCTAATTCCCTCCCCCGTTCCTCACACCTCTCTATCTAGTATTCCCCTCGGTATCTTGTATGTTGTTATCATAGCTCCTCTATTTCTTCTATCCTCCAAGGTTGCGAGATCCACTTTCTTAAGCGTGTCCTCCTAGCTTTAAGCTCTGGCACTAATCTAGTCGCAAACCTCTACACTTATTTCGTTTTTAGTGTTAAGCTTTACAACGTGTGAATTTCAGGCCGGTTTCGCATACTCTAATACTGCTCAAACAAAAAGTGTGTAGACTATCTTGAAACAGTCGTAATGTAGGTTGTCAAACGATGTTCTGATGTTCGCCAGCGTCGCATATGCTGCTGATGTTACCCTGCCTGTGTGTGTGTGCCTCTGGGGGTAGTGTTTGTATTATATCCCATTCTTTATCAGACTTCCCGTAGCCACTTTCCATTTATGGAGTAGGCACTTTCTTGTCTCCTTTCCTCACTTCCTCATCCTCATTACACTAAATAGGATTTAACTCTAGTAACCATTTGTTTGTCCACTCGTGGTGCTTTTCAAGGTCCTGCTGTAATGCAGTCGTCCTGCAAGATGAGGGAGATACGGATGGATGAATGTAATGTTAATCATTGCAAACCAGCGTCTTGTGACAAGACAGGTTGCAAGCTAATGAACCTGTCACCTGCAGAACATCTGTCTCTTAAGTCTCTCACATGCCTCAGATTAACTCAAACCTTTCTTGAAGCTTCAGTTTACACAATTATTTATTTTATACATGTTACAAAAGTTGTTCATATCTTGCATATCCGTTGGAACACTTATCTATATCCCGCTCAACACTGAGCAAGACAGACTTGCAAGAACGGAGAACCACATAGAGGTACGGATACATAGCCAGCGACAATAATCGAGCAATCTTACTCGTACACAGCAATGAGGAGCAATGATGAATCAGCCAGACTTGAATTTTTTTTTATCTTTATTTAAGAAAATACAATATAAAGCATATATACGTAAGTTTAACAAGGCAATGCTACATTATAATTCTTAGTGAGCAAGTGTTTCATTAGGACAGAAACATGATCTTTAAAACCGATTCATCATTGAACTTATTGACACTAAATGCGTCAGATATATGGGCAGACATAAGTCTCTGGTGGAGATAGAAATTAATAGATCAGGGACGGGANTGACAGATGAGGATTGCAGGATCCCCAAGAGGACCTGAACAGGTTGCAGAGATGGTCAGAGAAATGGCTACTGGAATTCAACACGAGCAAATGTAAAGTTATGGAATGGGACTAGGAGATAGGAGACCAAAGGGACAGTACACAATGAAGGGGAACAGCCTACCTGTGACGACGCGCGAAAGAGACCTGGGTGTGGACGTAACACCTAATCTATCTCCTGAGGCACATATAAGGATAACGACAGCAGCGTACTCTACACTGGCAAAAGTTAGAACATCATTCAGAAACCTAAGTAAGGAGGCATTTAGGGCTCTTTACACTGCCTACGTGAGGCCAGTCTTAGAGTATGCCGCCTCATCATGGAGTCCCCATCTAAAGAAGCACATAATGAAACTGGAAAAGGTTCAGAGGTTTGCAACGAGACTCGTCCCAGAGCTACGAGGGATGGGGTATGAGGAGCGCCTGGGGGAACTATGCCTTACGACACTAGAAAGAAGAAGGGAGAGGGGGGACATGATAGGAACGTATAAAATACTCAGAGGGATTGACAGAGTGGACATAGACGAAATGTTCACACGGAATAGTAACAGAACGAGGGGACATGGATGGAAGTTAGAAACTCAGATGAGTCACAGAGATGTTAGGAAGTTTTCTTTTAGCGTGAGAGTAGTGGGAAAATGGAATGCACTTAAGGAACAGGTTGTGGAAGCCAATACTATTCATAATTTTAAAACCAGGTATGATAGGGAAATGGGATAGGAGTCATTGCTGTAAACAACTGATGCTCGAAAGGCGGGATCCAAGAGTCAATGCTCGATCCTGCAGACACATATAGGTGAGTACATATAGGTGAGTACACACACACACACACACACATTCAGCAAACTTGTGTAAAACGAACGGCATTCAGAAACTTGTGTAAAGAATCATTCAGAACTTTGTATACCACATATGTCAGGCCAATCCTGGAGTATGCAGCCCCAGCATGGAGTCCATATCTAGTCAAGGATAAGACTAAACTGGAAAAGGTTCAAAGGTTTGCCACCAGACTAGTGCCCGAGCTGAGAGGTATGAGCTACGAGGAGAGACTACGGGAATTAAACCTCACTTCGTTGGAAGACAGAAGAGTTAGGGGGGACATGATCACCACATTTAAGATTCTGAAGGGAATTGATAGGGTAGATAAAGACAGGCTATTTAACACAAGGGGCACACGCACAAGGGGACACAGGTGGAAACTGAGTGCCCAAATGAGCCAAAGAGATATTAGAAAGAACTTTTTTAGTGTCAGAGTGGTTGACAAATGGAATGCATTAGGCAGTAATGTGGTGGAGGCTGACTCCATACACAGTTTCAAATATAGATATCATAAGAGCCCAGTAGGCTCAGGAATTTGTACACCAGTTCATTGACATTTGAGAGGCGGGACCAAAGAGCCAGAACTCAACCCCCGCACGCACAACTAGGAACATACACACGCACGCGCGTGCAGAGGACAGCCAGTGTTTAGCGCGAGCAGCGCCCGTGACGCCGCCACAAGGCGTAATACAAGGTTGAAGAACCGAAACATGTTTTATAATTACCTACGATGGAGGCGTGTGTGATTGGTCCGGAGGCGGCCATGATGGGTGTGCTTACCCCAAGATATCTGGCCAACGACCAAGCTCCTGGGCTCCAAACTCCGGATAATTATAGGGAACAACTGCTCAAAAAATAATCACAATAATCCCCGTGAATTCTTCCAGCAATCCTCTCAGTGCGCGTTTACGCAGCGTGTAAATATTACCGTCATTAAGAACACGTGATAATAATATCTTCAGCAGTTAGGTAATTAGTGCGGCATGTTCGCTACCATTAATATATATATATATATATATATATATATATATATATATATATATATGCGAACAAGCCTGAATGGTCCCCAGGACTATATGCGAATGAAAACTCACACCCCAGAAGTGACTCGAACCCATACTCCCAGGAGCAACGCAACTGGTATGTACAAGACGCCTTAAACCACTTGACCATCACGACCGGACAAAATGAGGTGATAGCCGAAGCTATTGCCGGCGGTGGGGTGGTTCAAATAGCTTCGGCTATCACCTCATTTTGTCCGGTCGTGATGGTCAAGTGGTTTAAGGCGTCTTGTACATACCAGTTGCGTTGCTCCTGGGAGTATGGGTTCGAGTCACTTCTGGGGTGTGAGTTTTCATTCATATATATATATATATATATATATATATATATATATATATATATATATATATATATATATATAATATATATATATATATATATATATATATATATATATATATGCGGAGAAGCCTGAATGGCTGTATATATATATATATATATATATATATATATATATATATATATATATATATATATATATATATATATATGCGAAGCCAGGATGATGGGGAATTACCTCGGCTACCATCATCTTTTGTCCGGTCGTGATGGTCGAGTGGTTAAGGGGTCCTGTACACCAGTTGCAGAGTGCTCCTGGCAGTATGGGTTCGAGTCGCTTCTGGGGTGTGAGTTTTCAAATATATATATGTATATGTATATATGTATATGTATATGTATATGTAAATATATATATATATATATATATATATATATATATATATATATATATATATATATATATATATATATATATATATATATATATGGGTCGATAGATGGATTGATTAAAGTGGAGGGAAGATTAAGATGAAATTAGACGCAATTCTTGGTTGTGAAAGGCATCGATAGATGTTGTTAGCCCAGAGGAGGCACCAAGCTGGACTAACCAAACACATCTTGGGGCCAGATTCACGAAGCAGTTACGCAAGCACTTACGAACCTGGGGCCAGATTCACGAAGCAGCTACGCAAGCACTTAGGAACCTGGGGGCCAGATTCACGAAGCTGTTACGCAAGTACTTACGAACCTGGGGCCGGATTCATGAAGCAGTTACGCAAGCACTTACGAACCTGGGGCCAGATTCACGAAGCAGTTACGCAAGCACTTACGAACCTGGGGCCAGATTCACGAAGCTGTTACGCAAGCAATTACGAACCTGGGGGCTAGATTCACGAAGCAGTTACGCAAGCACTTACGAACCTGGAGCCAGATTCTCTAAGCTGTTACGCAAGCACTTACGAACCTGGCCAGATTCACGAAGCAGTTACGCAATTACTTCCCTGGAAACACAAACCAAAACTATCTCTATTTTCCGCTTGTTACAACTTGTAATAAAGTTGTTACATCTTGGCTTAACGTGTTTATGACGTATTAGAACGTTGTTACAACTTGCTATATTGGTTGTTATAACTGGCTAGGAGGTATTAAAACTTGTTGGAACGTTGTACCAACGTCGTAGTTTCGGTGTGTGTTTGGCGGGTTACGAACGTGTACATCTTTCCTCAATCTTTGACGGCTTTGGTTACATTTATTAAACAGTTTACAAGCATGAAAACTTGCCAATCAACTGTTGTTATTGTTATAAACAGCCTCCTGGTGCTTCCGAGCTCATTAACTGTTTAATAATTGTAAACAAAGCCGCCAAAGATTGAGAAAAGATGGACAGGTTCGTAAGTGCTTGCGTAACTGCTTCGTGAACCTGGCCCCAGGTTCGTAAGTGCTTGCGTAACAGCTTCGTGAATCTGGCCCCAGGTTCGTAAGTGCTTGCGTAACAGCCTCGTGAATCTGGCCCCCAGGTTCGTAAGTGCTTGCGTAACAGCTTCGTGAATCTGGCCCCAGGTTCGTAAGTGCTTGCGTAACAGCCTCGTGAATCTGGCCCCCAGGTTCGTAAGTGCTTGCGTAACAGCTTCGTGAATCTGGCCCCAGGTTCGTAAGTGCTTGCGTAACAGCTTCGTGAATCTGGCCCCCAGGTTCGTAAGTGCTTGCGTACCAGCTTCGTGAATCTGGCCCCCAGGTTCGTAAGTGCTTGCGTACCAGCTTCGTGAACCTGGCCCCAGGTTCGTAAGTGCTTGCGTACCAGCTTCGTGAATCTGGCCCCAGGTTCGTAAGTGCTTGCGTACCAGCTTCGTGAATCTGGCCCCAGGTTCGTAAGTGCTTGCGTACCAGCTTCGTGAATCTGGCCCCAGGTTCGTAAGTGCTTGCGTACCAGCTTCGTGAATCTGGCCCCAGGTTCGTAAGTGCTTGCGTACCAGCTTCGTGAATCTGGCCCCAGGTTCGTAAGTGCTTGCGTACCAGCTTCGTGAATCTGGCCCCAGGTTCGTAAGTGCTTGCGTACCAGCTTCGTGAATCTGGCCCCAGGTTCGTAAGTGCTTGCGTACCAGCTTCGTGAATCTGGCCCCAGGTTCGTAAGTGCTTGCGTACCAGCTTCGTGAACCTGGCCCCAGGTTCGTAAGTGCTTGCGTACCAGCTTCGTGAATCTGGCCCCAGGTTCGTAAGTGCTTGCGTACCAGCTTCGTGAATCTGGCCCCCAGGACTCTTTGTTGATAGTATCACCACCAAGGTGTTGAGCCGTAACTAAAGCAGAGAATATAAGGGAACAATAAACTTCCGAACTTGATGGAAGTTTAGATGATTGATGAAGATTAAGCTACCCAAGAGGTGGCACGGGCATGAATAGCCCGTAAGAAGTTTAGAGTTTCCAAACTATAAACTTTCCTGATGATCTTCAACTCATTTGTCCTGAGTTGAAAGCCAGGAAGACAGTATAGTCTTGAAGTCTTAAGTAATCATTTACTAAAACAATTGTCAAGATATCGGGGACAGAAATGACTGCTCCAAGACAGAAAAAGTCATTCTCTTGTTGAAATTGCGATCCTTTACGAGGGTCAGATTTGTTGATATTTCCATGGATGAGAGAGAGCAGTCACCCAAGGTATCAACTGCTCAGACAAGGCATCAACTGCTCAGCGAAGGCATCAACTGCTCAGCGAAGGCATCAACTGCTCAGCCGAGCCATCAACTGCTCAGCCAAGACATCAACTGCTCAGCCAAGCCATCAACTGCTCAGCCAAGGCATCAACTGCTCAGCCGAGCCATCAACTGCTCAGCCAAGACATCAACTGCTCAGCCAAGCCATCAACTGCTCAGCGAAGGCATCAACTGCTCAGCCGAGCCATCAACTGCTCAGCCAAGACATCAACTGCTCAGCCAAGCCATCAACTGCTCAGCCAAGGCATCAACTGCTCAGCTGAGCCATCAACTGCTCAGCCAAGACATCAACTGCTCAGCCAAGACATTAACTGCTCAACCAAGACATCAACTGCTCAGCCAAGCCATCAACTGCTCAGCCAAGACATCAACTGCTCAGCCAAGACCTCAACTGCTCAGCCAAGACATTAACTGCTCAGCCAAGACATCAACTGCTCAGCCAAGCCATCAACTGCTCAGCCAAGCCATCAACTGCTCAGCCAAGACCTCAACTGCTCAGCCAAGACATCAACTGCTCAGCCAAGCCATTAACTGCTCAGCCAAGACATCAACTGCTCAGCCAAGACCTCAACTGCTCAGCCAAGACATCAACTGCTCAGCGAAGGCATCAACTGCTCAGCGAAGGCATCAACTGCTCAGCCAAGACATCAACTGCTCAGCCAAGGCATCAACTGCTCAGCCAAGGCATCAACTGCTCAGCCAAGACATCAACTGCTCAGCCAAGCCATCAACTGCTCAGCCAAGACATCAACTGCTCAGCCAAGGCATCAACTGCTCAGCCAAGACATCAACTGCTCAGCCAAGGCATCAACTGCTCAGCCAAGGCATCAACTGCTCAGCCAAGGCATCAACTGCTCAGCCAAGACATTAAGTGCTCAGCCAAGCCATCAACTGCTCAGCCAAGCCATCAACTGCTCATCCAAGGCATCAACTGCTCAGCCAAGCCATCAACTGCTCATCCAAGACATCAACTGCTCAGCCAAGCCATCAACTGCTCAGCCAAGGCATCAACTGCTCAGCCAAGACATTAACTGCTCAGCCAAGCCATCAACTGCTCAGCCAAGCCATCAACTGCTCATCCAAGGCATCAACTGCTCAGCCAAGCCATCAACTGCTCATCCAAGACATCAACTGCTCAGCCAAGCCATCAACTGCTCAGCCAAGGCATCAACTGCTTAGCTAAGACATCAACTGCTCAGCCAAGCCATCAACTGCTCAGCCAAGGCATCAACTGCTCAGCCAAGGGATCAACTGCTCACCCAAGACATCAACTGCTCATCCAAGACATCAACTGCTCAGCCAAGCCATCAACTGCTCACCCAAGCCATCAACTGCTCAGCCAAGACATCAACTACTCAGCCAAGCCATCAACTGCTCACCCAAGACATCAACTACTCAGCCAAGCCATCAACTGCTCAGCCAAGGCATCAACTGCTCACCCAAGACATCAACTGCTCAGCCAAGGCATCAACTGCTCACCCAAGACATCAACTGCTCAGCAAAGCCATCAACTGCTCAGCCAAGACATCAACTGCTCAGCCAAGCCATCAACTGCTCAGCCAAGACATTAACTGCTCAGCCAAGCCATCAACTGCTCAGCCAAGGCATCAACTGCTCAGCCAAGGCATCAACTGCTCAGCCAAGACATCAACTGCTCAGCCAAGCCATCAACTGCTCAGCCAAGCCATCAACTACTCAGCCAAGCCATCAACTGCTCAGCCAAGACGTCAACTGCTCACCCAAGACATCAACTGCTCAGCCAAGCCATCAACTGCTCAGCCAAGACATTAACTGCTCAGCCAAGCCATCAACTGCTCATATGCAGGCGATGAGTCACAATAACGTGGCTGAAGTATGTTGACCAGACCACACACTAGAAGTTGAAGGGACGACGACGTTTCGGTCCGTCCTGGACCATTCTCAAGTCGCTTGTGATGAGGAGGTAGAGAACGGGTAATAAATAGGCAAGAGAGAGGTGAGGAGGAAAGTAAGGTGTAGAGAATAGTAGTAATAATGAGAACTGCAGAAGGCCTATTGGCCCATACGAGGCAGCTCCCATTATAACCACCGAAGGAAAAGTAATAGGAATAAGAAGAGGATAGCAAGGGAGCGTAGGAGAAGAGAGAAAGAAAAGGAAAGAGAAAGAAAGATAAATGGAAGGGGTAAGCTTATGTTAAGTCACGTTTGTTAGAAAGATTAGAGCATTTGAGTATGTACTGTGAAAGGGAAGAGTCCACAGCAACAAAGCCAGGACTCATGTTCATGTTGGGTACTTGGTGTATAAGAGCCGATTCTACAAGACGGCGTCTGTGAAGAGTAGAGGCAGGAAAGATTATTTTGGAGGAAGACCAATCAATGGGATGATTAGAATCCCTCACATGGCAGAAGAGAGCATTGTTAGTGTCTGCAGACTTAACACTTCTCTTGTGTTCTTTAAGTCTGTCATTCAGTGTACGGCCAGTTTCGCCAAAGTATTGGAGAGGACAAGATGAACAGGAAATAGAGTAGACACCAGCAGCATTTGAAGCAGGAGGAGCAGTGTGAACTAGATTGCTACGAAGTGTGTTAGTTTGTCGAAAGGCGAGTTTAATGTCAAGAGGACGAAAGGTATTGGTAAAAGTTTTGAGTTCAGATATGAAGGGAAGGCATAGTACAGTGCTACTACTGTTGGAAGCAGGTTTAGGATGAAAGAAATTTCGTTTAGCTTGAGAGTAGGCAGAGTTGATGAAATGCAAAGGATAACCAAGGCGAGAGAATGATTTGTAGATAAAGGAAATTTCAGAATCAAGAAACTGAGGGTCGCTGATGCGTAGAGCGCGGAGGAAGAGAGAGACGAGGACATTTTTCTTAACAGAAGGAGGATGGTAGGAAAAGAAGTGAATGTACATGCCACTATGCATGGGTTTACGGTAGACAGAGAAAGAGAACCCAGACACAGAGCTGTGAACATGAACATCAAGAAAAGGAAGGAGGGAATTAGATTCCCACTCAACTTTGAAATGGATAGAAGGAGCCAGATTGTTAAGAGAGGCGAGGAAAGGCTGGAAAAGATTAAGGTCATGAGGCCATAAAGCAAAAATGTCATCAACATAGCGAAGCCAGAGAGAGGGACGAGTATCAATAGAAGGAAGAAGAACAGTTTCGAAGTATTCCATGTAGAAATTAGCAAGAACAGGGGAGAGAGGGGAACCCATAGCGACACCGAAAGTTTGAGTGTAATATTTACCGTTAAAAGAGAAAGAATTAGATTCAACACAGAGTCTAATGAGATCGAGGAAAACGTCAGTGGGAAGAGGGAGAGGAAGAAGGCCCTCTGACGCCTTCCGTCTAAGGAAAGAGAGAACGTCATCTAGCGGAACATTTGTAAACAGAGAGTCACATCAAGACTAAGCATCTTACAAGAGGGTTGCAGGCGCAGTCTTTCTATGAAGTCCTGAGAGTGACGAAGGTGGGCAGGGGAAAAAGTGCCAAGGTAAGGCGTCAGGGTTTTAGCGAGCCAGGAGGCAAGAGAATAGCTGACAGAGCCCCGTGAAGAAATGATAGGACGAAGAGGAACACCAGGTTTATGAGTCTTAGGAAGACCATAGAAATAAGGAAGAGAAGGGCAGATGACACGGAAACGTTTAATGAGATCAAAGTCAGGAGGGCAAAGACTAGAGAGCTGTCTTAGTTTGCGGTTAAAGGAAGTTTTGAGGCGATCCAAAGGGTTAGAAGTCAGAGGAGCATAAGTGCGAGAGTCAGAGAGCAAGACATCTGCTTTCCGGAGGTAGTCCTCACGGTCAAGGACAACCACCGAATTGCCTTTGTCAGAAGGAAGGATAAGAATAGAGTTGTTAGATTTTAGGGAGGCAAGGGCAAGCTGGAAGCGACGAGGAAGGTGGTGATTTTTAGAAAACAAGCTGTCAAGAACGGGGATGAGGGCCCTCTAAAGGCAGACAGGTCCGAAAGAGTACTAGAGTTAGAATTGACAAACCTGTCAAAGGAACTAATGAGATCAATGCCACAGCGTGGGCCAGGGGAAGTAGCAAAAGACAGACCAAGACCAAGGAGTTCTTGCTGGTGCTTAGAAAGAGAGTAGGACGAAAGGTTGGTAACACAGTCAGAGAGAGAGTATTTGGCCCAAGGACTGTTGGAGATCAGGCGTTGAAGTTTGTTGTGTAGTGTGGAGGAGTGGTGGGAAGAGGAGACGTGAGCAGTGTCAAATGCAATTGGAAAAATGATATTGCATAGATCACTGGGAAGAGAAGAGGACAGAAAGCGTTGCTGTTGACGAACAGCAAGAAAGGCCTCGTCAACTTGCAGGGAGGTGGCATGAATAAGTTCTTGAAGAAGAAGGCGGGCATGTTCAGGGAAAGGAGATCCCGAAGTGTTGAACTGGAGAAAGTGAGATAAAGAAAGAGGGAGAACTTGCTCAGCAAGACAATCTTTAAGAAACCTGAGCTGGTTCTTTCGACGCTTGGCGGCAAGAAGGGAAGATTCAAAGGCGCGAAAAGGCCGTTTGAAGGAAGGTAGAGCATCGAAGAAATTAAACAGAGTAAGACGCGTACGTGTGGTATCCATATGCAGGCGATGAGTCACAATAACGTGGCTGAAGTATGTTGACCAGACCACACACTAGAAGTTGAAGGGACGACGACGTTTCGGTCCGTCCTGGACCATTCTCAAGTCGCTTGTGATGAGGAGGTAGAGAACGGGTAATAAATAGGCAAGAGAGAGGTGAGGAGGAAGTAAGGTGTAGAGATAGTAGTAATAATGAGAACTGCAGAAGGCCTATTGGCCCATACGAGGCAGCTCCCATTATAACCACCGAAGGAAAAGTAATAGGAATAAGAAGAGGATAGCAAGGGAGCGTAGGAGAAGAGAGAAAGAAAAGGAAAGAGAAAGAAAGATAAATGGAAGGGGTAGCTTATGTTAAGTCACGTTTGTTAGAAGATTAGAGCATTTGAGTATGTACTGTGAAAGGGAAGAGTCCACAGCAACAAAGCAGGACTCATGTTCATGTTGGGTA
>WNGS01061216.1:60256-71360 GCA_020271785.1 Procambarus virginalis
CGAGAGAGATACCAAATAATATACACGTGGAAAATACTGGAGGGCCAAGTACCAAATCTACACAGTAAAATAACAAACGTACTGGAGTGAACGATATGGAAAAAATGCAGAATAGAACCAGTGAAGAGCAGAGGTGCCATAGGCACAATCAGAGAACACTGTGTAAACATCAGAGGTCCACGGTTGTTCAACGTCCTCCCAGCGAGCATTACAAATATTGCCGGAACAACCGTGGACATCTTCAAGAGGAAACTAGATAGTTTTCTAAAAAACGTGCCGTACCAACCATCACATAAAAGCCTCACCACCTTCCCTACCCTCCACCACCCACCGCCCTTCCCCGTCCTGTACACATACCCTGTGTGCCTGGGGACACATACCTTGTGTACCTGGGGGACACATACCCTGTGTACCTGGGGGACACATACTCAGTGTGCCGGGGGACACATACCCTTCTGTTTGGTACAAAAGGGTACGAAGGAGAAGGTACAATGTGGTAGTAGTAGTAGGCATCCATCAGTCTCAGGAGACTATGGAGTTGCGCCCTGGTTGTCGGTCTGGAGTGGCCTCACCAGGGCGCAAAGCCAGGGTAGGTTGAATCGGGGGAGAAGCTGTTACCCAGGCAGCACGTCCCCCCTCTCCACGGCGGTCGGGGGAGTTGAATCGGGGGAGAAGCTGTTACCCAGGCAGCAGGTCCACGGCGTTATTTTTAGACAACAATGTGATACTGTTGTCTATAAACAGATCATTCCAAGTGCTTAGAGAGCGATCCGTCACCCTGCAAAGTCTGGCGAGGCATTTGCAACCCCCTCCCCTCCCCTCCCCCACTCCACCCCCCACCCCACCCCCACTCAACCCCCCACCCCACACCCCATTATCGAACAGACAGATATTCACATTTATAATGTGATGTTCATTATATCCATCGATATAATGATCACCACAAATCCGGCATTGACTGTGTATCCTCAGATACTCTACGGACATGTCGTTTTGGCTTAGATGATTTGTTTAATTTTTTCATTTTTGGTTGTGGCTTGCAACGTTTTGCAGAGTTTGTTGAGCCGCGCAGCTGCTGCTTTGTCCACGAGGAGTTCTTGAGCAGCGCTGCTAGCGTCACGTTGTCGTCTTCGTCGTCGTCGTCTGAGGAGTCGTCTTGCTCTTATAAGACACTGAAGCTCCCCGGTGGTCACGTCCCATCTAGGTCGTCTGGAGACCTTCCCTCCCTCCCCGATGGGCTTTCTCTTCTTCCCTCTTTTGGCCGGCTTGCGGGTGGAGTAGCCAGCCTCCTCCTTGAAGGCCAAGCCAGAGTAGCAGTACTTCTGCTCCCTGACTGTGCCCAGACGCCGAGATTTAATACTTAGAGCACCGAAGTGCTTGCCGATGTTAACAAGTGATGCTATTGGCTGTAGACCACGGGTCATACAGTATGCGATGTACGCCTGTTTCAGCTCCATTCTTAAAACCAAATCATTCTAGAAGGAAGAGAAACTTACGTTTTCTTCGAAGAACTTTATGAAAGTCTCTTTGCCCGTGTAGGACTTGGTGTAAGCTTTCAGATTGTCTGAATCCATCTTTCCGTTAAGATGTCTTCACCTTGACGCATACTTAAGTAATTCATTTCTAGTAATGTTGCTAGCAATGATGCAAGCAAATTTAGCTAGGATAGATGTGTTAATAATAGGCCTTATCATACTGAAGAAGTTTACTTCACCCTGTGTTTACCTCGTGTTAGTTCTAGGGGTCAAGGCCCCCGTGGAAGTCTCTGATCAAGCCTCTAGGGGCCAGGTTCACGAAGCAGTTACGCAAGCATTTACGGGCCTGTCCATCTTTTCTCAGTCTTTGGCGGCTTTCTTTACAATTATTAAACAGTTAATGAGCTCCTTAATTAATTATTTAGCAAATATGCACCCATTAGCAACTTCCGGGTCCATATTTGCAACCAATACCACCAATATTTTCCAAGTGTGAATTATTATGTATCTATCTCGTCTGGGCTCTACAATATACACATTTAAATATTTTAAGGGTTCCGATAATTTAGATAATTGATGGCAAGGAGTCAGGCATTAGAAAGTGTCCTTTCTCCAGATCAGTAACTTCTTCAAGCTTTCAATGGAGTTGTTATTGTGCAGAAATATTCCACCCTAGAGAGCACTAGTGTCATAAATCCCATCACTATTGGTCTAGCATCTATTTGAAAATTTCTTGTTATACAAACTGTAATTTTTCTTGTAGTTGTGACAGCAACATTTTTTGGTGTTAAATAATGTCTCGTGTCATGATTACTCTCAAACCTTTCATCTTGCCTTCTCGTCCTATAGTGTGATTTGATTTGAAAAAATAATAAAAAAAAGAACCACAGAGGGTGATAAAGATCATTGTACAAGCTCAGGTTATAGTTGTACATCACAAACATTGTATAACTGATGCATTACAAAGTCAATCTTGGGTACAAGTCCAATATATCATCAAGTGTTGTAGCATTCTGATAGTATTTACAGAGTTCAGCATTTCAGGAAGATTCATCATATCATTCAGGAAGATCATGCCTCTCGCAGCTACTTGACCACCATGACAAAGTCACTGAGGCATTACATGAACCATAAACTGCAGATGTGGTATACACGGACTTTGTTAAGGCATTTGATAAGTATAACCATGGAGTGAGCGTACATAGAATGAGGTCAGTAGGAATCACAGGTAAGGTACGGCGATAGATATTCAATTTCCTGTCAAACAGAATATACAGAATCGCAGTCAGTCAAACAAACTCAAGCCCAAACACAGCGACAAGCTCTGTACCTGAGGGTCAGGTCCTTGCACCACTGCTTTTCCTTATTCTCATACCAGATATAGAGAAAACTATAAGTCACAGCTTCGAGTTATCTATTGCAGATGACACAAAAATCAGCATGAAAATGACTTGCGTAGAAGCCGTTGAAAAGCTATTGGCTGATATTAGTCAAGCTTTGTGGGCAGCCGAAAATAATGTGAAGTTTAACTATATAAATTCCATGTACTTAGGTATGAAAAAATGAAGAATTTAAACGAAACGTAGAGCACAAGTCACAATCAGATCCACTCGCAGTAGGAAAGCAAGATGTACAGGATCTTGGAATAATGTCTGACGACCTAACGTGTTTAGGGAGCCGAAACAAGCAAATATTGCGTCTGCTAGAACAATTCCAGGATGGATTATGAGACCCTTCAAAGCCAGAGATTCCATCACAATACTCATTCAAATAAAATCACTTATGTTGTCCCGTTTTGAGTATTGCTCGATACGCACTTTCGCCCGTTCAGAGCAGGAGAGAGCGCTGAAGTAGAGGGAATACAGAGAACATATACGGCATACATAGACGCGATAAAGCGTATCTGGCAGCTTTCTCAAAATCCAAATGTCGAGTACACAATGTGTCAACTTTGTGAAAGAGAAAACATGCATTCTCTTGAACATTATATTGTAGAATGTCCCATACTGGCTGACTTTCGCCCTCCTGGGCTAAGGTATGCTGAACTGTGTAATTACTATATGAGTACTGGAACACTTGATGATATATTGGACTTATATCCAAGATTGACCATGTAATAGATTAATTATACAATGTATATGATGTAACTATATAACCTGAGCTTGTAAAAGCACCTTAATCACCTTCAGTGATTAAGTGCTTAATTGCACACTAGTTTCTTTATCAGCTATCTCACCCTGTCAGAGTAAATGAGACAAATGTCTGTGAATGCATGTGTGTATATATGTATATGTGTGTGTGTATGTATATGTATGGGTATAAAGTATATATGGAAGCTGATCAGAATTACATTTCACCTTTGTAAATGTACATTAATGACACTATGTAAAAGACACATCGAACACTTTATGTAAGGCATACGTAAATCTGTGTATCTATGTATTTACGTATGTAGGTTAGCTTAGCATTTTAAAAACACCGACTCACCTTCAGTGGTTGATTGTTCAATAAACCCTTGAAATATATGTTTAACACATCTCTAACCCTGTCCATGGAGGACAGAAGAAAATGTATATATGCTGGTTAGCATTGTAAATGTGTGGCCACTTCTGTGGTAGAAAAAAAAAGCACCTAAATTATTGTGACCGTCTCAAAGCTCTCCAAATGGAAAGGAGATAAGAGAGGTATCATATAAATGGAAAATACTGGAACACCCAAGTCTCAAATTTGCACAGTATAATAACAACGTACTGGAGTGAAATATACGGCAGGAAATGCAGAATAGAACCAGTGAGGAGTAGAGGTGCCATAGGCACAATCAGAGAACACTGTATAAACATCAGAGGTCCACGGTTGTTCAACACCCTCCCAGCAGGCATTAAAATTATTGCCGGAACGAAAGTGGACTTTAAGAAAAAAAAAATATATTGTTTCCTACAAGAAATGCCGGACCAACCGGATAGCAAGTGGATATGGGAACCTGCGGGCCACTCCAAGCAACAGTCTGTTGGATCAAGCCATGACAATTCAAGCCTGGTGGCCTCAGGTTGGACCTGGGGAGTAGAAGAACTCCCAGAACCGTCTCCTAAAACAATAAACTTTCCTACAAAGATCATCTCCTCCGTGGCCCATATTATGTTGGGGTCCAACGCCATTGGTGCAATCCTCCAGGATAACTTGAACCTCCAGAAGGATGGAAGGAAGGAATTATCAAGGGAAAGCGCCAAGCCATTACGACTATATAGCACTGGGAAAGGGTCAGGATAAGGATTTGGGATGGGACGAGGGAAAGGAATGGTGCCCAACCACTTGGACGGTTGGGGATTAAACGCCGACCTGCATGACGCGAGACCGGCGCTCAACCGTCCAGCCCAAATGGTTGGGGCACAAACCACCAGAAGAGTATGCAACAGAGAGTACAGGGCTTAGATGCCTATGATCTTATCTTGAGGTTATCTTGAGATGATTTCGGGGCTTTATTGTCCCCGCGGCCCGGTCCTCGACCAGGCCTCCACCCCCAGGAAGCAGCCCGTGACAGCTGACTAACACCCAGGTACCTATTTTACTGCTAGGTAACAGGGGCATAGGGTGAAAGAAACTCTGCCCATTGTTTCTCGCCGGCGCCTGGGATCGAACCCGTGACCACAGGATCACAAGTCCAGTGTGCTGTCCGCTCGGCCGACCGGCTGCCATGATGCCCTGTTCCTTCTGACAAGATGCCCATCCTTGCCCAGACTCCCATACTTCATTCCTTGAGTACCCGAACTCTACAACCCGCAACCAAGTCAATATGACCAACTCTGTAAGTCAATGTTCAGGAAGGCACTCAACCTTGACTTGGAAGAGTGAGCGGTAGACTTAGACAATGCGGGCAGCCCTTGAGCTTATCTTGAGATGATTTCGGGGCTTAGCGTCCCCGCGGCCCAATCCTCGACCAGGCCTCCTTTTTGTTACAAACCCCCAGGAAGCAGCCCGTAGCAGCTGTTTAACTCCCAGGTACATGTTTACTGCTAGGTGAACAGAATCATCAGGGTGAAAGAAACTGTCTATTTGTCTCCGCCTCCGCTAATCCTAACCTGCCCATGTTGAGCACGTGCCCAGCAGCAATTACATGGAAAAAGTTGATGAAGCTAGCCCCAAGCGTTTGATCTTTAGCTTCAAACAGGTAGACAGACAAGGCCGACGTCTGTCAGTCTTCCCTGTCAAACAGACTGACAGACAGCCATATATAATTATGAATACAGATGGTGGTCCCAGGTGGGGTCCCTGGTGGTGGTCCCTGGTGGTTGTCCCTAGTGGTGGTCCCTGGTCGTGGTCCCAGGTGGTGGTCCCTGGTGGTGGTCCCTGGTGGTAGTCCCTGGTGGTGGTCCCTGGTGGTGGTCCCAGGTGGTGGTCCCTGGTGGTGGTCCCTGGTGGTGGTCCCTGGTGGTGGTCCCTGGTGGTGGTCCCTGGTGGTGGTCCCAGGTAGTGGTCCCTGGTGGTGGTCCCTGGTGGTGGTCCCTGGTGGTGGTCCCTGGTGGTGATCCCTGGTGGTGGTCCCTGGTGGTGGTCCCAGGTGGTGGTCCCAGGTGGTGGTCCCTGGTGGTGGTCCCTGGTGGTGGTCCCTGGTGGTGGTCCCTGGTGGTGGTCCCTGGTGGTGGTCCCAGGTGGTGGTCCCAGGTGGTGGTCCCTGGTGGTGGTCCCTGGTGGTGGTCCCTGGTGGTGGTCCCAGGTGGTGGTCCCTGGTGGTGGTCCCTGGTGGTGGTCCCTGGTGGTGGTCCCAGGTGGTGGTCCCTGGTGGTGGTCCCTGGTGGTGGTCCCTGGTGGTGGTCCCTGGTGGTGGTCCCTGGTGGTGATCCCTGGTGGTGGTCCCTGGTGGTGGTCCCTGGTGGTGGTCCCTGGTGGTCCCTGGTGGTGGTCCCAGGTGGTGGTCCTTGGTGGTGGTCCCTGGTGGTGGTCCCTGGTGGTGGTCCCTGGTGGTGGTCCCAGGTGGTGGTCCCTGGTGGTGGTCCCAGGTGGTGGTCCCTGGTGGTGGTCCCTGGTGGTGGTCCCTGGTGGTGGTCCCAGGTGGTGGTCCCTGGTGGTGGTCCCTGGTGGTGGTCCCTGGTGGTGGTCCCAGGTGGTGGTCCCTGGTGGTGGTCCCTGGTGGTGGTCCCTGGTGGTGGTCCCAGGTGGTGGTCCCTGGTGGTGGTCCCTGGTGGTGGTCCCTGGTGGTCCCTGGTGGTGGTCCCAGGTGGTGGTCCCTGGTGGTGGTCCCTGGTGGTGGTCCCTGGTGGTAGTCCCAGGTGGTGGTCCCTGGTGGTGGTCCCTGGTGGTGATCCCTGGTGGTGGTCCCTGGTGGTGGTCCTGGTGGTGGTCCCTGGTGGTGGTCCCTGGTGGTGGTCCCTGGTGGTAGTCCCAGGTGGTGGTCCCTGGTGGTAGTCCCAGGTGGTGGTCCCTGGTGGTGATCCCTGGTGGTGGTCCCTGGTGGTGGTCCCTGGTGGTGGTCCCTGGTGGTGGTCCCTGGTGGTGGTCCTGGTGGTGGTCCCTGGTGGTGGTCTCAGGTGGTGGTCCCTGGTGGTGGTCCCTGGTGGTGGTCCCTGGTGGTGGTCCCTGGTGGTGGTCCCTGGTGGTGGTCCCTGGTGGTGGTCCTGGTGGTGGTCCCTGGTGGTGGTCCCTGGTGGTGGTCCCTGGTGGTGGTCCATGGTGGTGGTCCTGGTGGTGGTCCTGGTGGTGGTCCATGGTGGTGGTCCCTGGTGGTGGTCCCTGGTGGTGGTCCTGGTGGTGGTCCCTGGTGGTGGTCCCTGGTGGTGGTCCCTGGTGGTGGTCCTGGTGGTGGTCCATGGTGGTGGTCCCTGGTGGTGGTCCCTGGTGGTGGTCCATGGTGGTGGTCCCTGGTGGTGGTCCCTGGTGGTGGTCCCTGGTGGTGGTCCCTGGTGGTGGTCCCAGGTGGTGGTCCAGGTGGTGGTCCCGTGGTGGTCCATGGTGGTGGTCCATGGTGGTGGTCCCTGGTGGTGGTCCCTGGTGGTGGTCCCTGGTGGTCCCTGGTGGTGGTCCCTGGTGGTGGTCCCTGGTGGTGGTCCCAGGTGGTGGTCCCAGGTGGTGGTCCCTGGTGGTGGTCCCTGGTGGTGGTCCCTGGTGGTGGTCCCAGGTGGTGGTCCCTGGTGGTGGTCCCTGGTGGTGGTCCCTGGTGGTGGTCCCTGGTGGTCCCAGGTGGTGGTCCCTGGTGGTGGTCCCTGGTGGTGGTCCAGGTGGTGGTCCCTGGTGGTGGTCCCTGGTGGTGGTCCCTGGTGGTGGTCCCAGGTGGTGGTCCCTGGTGGTGTCCCTGGTGGTGGTTCCTGGTGGTGGTCCCTGGTGGTGGTCCCTGGTGGTCCCTGGTGGTGGTCCCTGGTGGTGGTCCATGGTGGTGGTCCCTGGTGGTGGTCCCAGGTGGTGGTCCCAGGTGGTGGGTCCCTGGTGGTGGTCCCTGGTGGTGGTCCCAGGTGGTGGTCCCTGGTGGTGGTCCCTGGTGGTCCCAGGTGGTGGTCCCTGGTGGTGGTCCCTGGTGGTGGTCCCTGGTGGTCCCTGGTGGTGGTCCCTGGTGGTGGTCCCTGGTGGTGGTCCTGGTGGTGGTCCCAGGTGGTGGTCCCAGGTGGTGGTCCTGGTGGTGGTCCCTGGTGGTGGTCCCTGGTGGTAGTTCCAGGTGGTGGTCCTGGTGGTGGTCCCTGGTGGTGGTCCCTGGTGGTGGTCCCTGGTGGTGGTCCCTGGTGGTGGTCCCTGGTGGTGGTCCCTGGTGGTGGTCCCTGGTGGTGGTCCCTGGTGGTGGTCCCAGGTGGTGGTCCCTGGTGGTGGTCCCTGGTGGTGGTCCCAGGTGGTGGTCCCTGGTGGTGGTCCCTGGTGGTGGTCCCTGGTGGTGGTCCTGGTGGTGGTCCCTGGTGGTGGTCCCGGTGGTGGTCCCAGGTGGTGGTCCCTGGTGGTGGTCCCTGGTGGTGGTCCCTGGTGGTGGTCCCTGGTGGTGGTCCCTGGTGGTGGTCCAGGTGGTGGTCCCAGGTGGTGGTCCTGGTGGTGGTCCCTGGTGGTGGTCCTAGGTGGTGGTCCAGGTGGTGGTCCGGTGGTGGTCCCTGGTGGTGGTCCAGGTGGTGGTCCCTGGTGGTGGTCCCTGGTGGTACCGGTGGTGGTCCTGGGTGGTCCCTGGTGGTGGTCCCTGGTGGTGGTCCCTGGTGGTAGTCCCTGGTGGTGGTCCCAGGTGGTGGTCCCTGGTGGTGGTCCCTGGTGGTGGTCCCTGGTGGTGGTCCAGGTGGTGGTCCATGGTGGTGGTCCTGGTGGTGGTCCGGTGGGGTCCCTGGTGGTGGTCCCAGGTGGTGGTCCCTGGTGGTGGTCCCTGGTGGTGGTCCCTGGTGGTGGTCCCAGGTGGTGGTCCCAGGTGGGGTCCCTGGTGGTGGTCCCAGGTGGTGGTCCCTGGTGGGTCCCTGGTGGTGGTCCCAGGTGGTGGTCCCTGGTGGTGGTCCCTGGTGGTGGTCCCTGGTGGTGGTCCCTGGTGGTGGTCCCAGGTGGTGGTCCCTGGTGGTAGTCCCTGGTGGTGGTCCCTGGTGGTGGTCCATGGTGGTGGTCCCTGGTGGTGGTCCCAGGTGGTGGTCCCTGGTGGTAGTCCCTGGTGGTGGTCCCAGGTGGTGGTCCCTGGTGGTGGTCCCTGGTGGTGGTCCCAGGTGGTGGTCCCGGTGGTGGTCCCAGGTGGTGGTCCCTGGTGGTGGTCCCTGGTGGTAGTCCCGGTGGTGGTCCCTGGTGGTCCCTGGTGGTGGTCCCTGGTGGTGGTCCCTGGTGGTCCCAGGTGGTGGTCCCTGGTGGTGGTCCCTGGTGGTGGTCCCTGGTGGTGGTCCCTGGTGGTCCCTGGTGGTGGTCCCTGGTGGTGGTCCTGGTGGTGGTCCCTGGTGTGGTCCCTGGTGGTGGTCCCAGGTGGTGGTCCCTGGTGGTGGTCCCAGGTGGTGGTCCCTGGTGGTGGTCCCTGGTGGTGGTCCCTGGTGGTCCCTGGTGGTGGTCCCTGGTGGTGGGTCCTGGTGGTGGTCCCTGGTGGTGGTCCCAGGTGGTGGTCCCAGGTGGTGGTCCCTGGTGGTGGTCCCTGGTGGTGGTCCCTGGTGGTGGTCCAGGTGGTGGTCCATGGTGGTGGTCCCTGGTGGTGGTCCCTGGTGGTGGTCCCTGGTGGTCCCAGGTGGTGGTCCCTGGTGGTGGTCCCTGGTGGTGGTCCCAGGTGGTGGTCCCTGGTGGTGGTCCCTGGTGGTGGTCCCTGGTGGTGGTCCCAGGTGGTGGTCCTGGTGGTGGTCCTGGTGGTCCCTGGTGGTGGTCCCTGGTGGTGGTCCCTGGTGGTCCCTGGTGGTGGTCCGGTGGTGGTCCCTGGTGGTGGTCCATGGTGGTGGTCCCTGGTGGTGGTCCCAGGTGGTGGTCCCAGGGGTGGTCCCTGGTGGTGGTCCTGGTGGTGGTCCCAAAGCCAAAGTCAAGAAATAAAGTCAAGTTCATAAATGGTCTCCTATTAGAGTCAAACTCCATATTTGGGGCATTCACGGAAACTCATACAAAGATTCCATGGATGGTGAAATCTGGATTCCAAATTATAATTTATACAGATGTGATAGAAAAACTAGGTCAAATGGGGGAGTAGGTCTGTATATTAAAGAGGACCTGGTATGCACAGAACTACTAAACTCAACTAATGAGGTGGTAGAGGTACTTGGAATTAAGGTAGAGAAACTAAACCTAATTATTATTTTAATATATAAACCGCCAGATACAACGGTGAGGAATTCACAGAGCAGATGCACAAAATAGAGAACATACTTGATGACCTAGCAAACCCAGCTCCAGATATTATCTTCCTTGGAGATTTCAATTTACCGAGTCTAAGATGGAGAATGGCAAACACAAATATCATAGCAGGGAATGACCCGGGAAATAACCAGCCACAGGTCAGAGAACTTTTGAGATTCTGTGACAAATTCTCGCTCAATCAACAGATTACAGAACCAACTAGGAACGAAAACACACTAGACTTGTTATTCACAAACAATGATGAACTAATCAGAGACATAACAATCTCAGATACTTCATACTCAGACCATAAGCTCATTGAAGTGCGAACTAGCATAATAACGGTAGTAGATCTAAGAGACCCAACAAGCGAGAAGGAATATTCAATCAATTCAATTTCAACAATAAGAGGATTGACTGGAAAAAATAAATGTGGACCTTTCAACCATTCAATGGGAGACGGTCTTAAGCGACAAAACTCCCACACAGGGAATAGCTCAACTGACAGCTGAAGCTTACAAGGTCTGCTTGAAGCACGTGCCGGTGAGGAGGGGCAGAAAGAGGAACACTCTAGAAAGAGAACGCAGACGACTGTACAGGAGAAGGAAAAAAATTACGGAAATGCTTCGGCAGACACAACTATCACAAGCAAGGAAAATAAGCCTAAGCAGGGAGATCGAAGAAATCGAACAAACGTTGAAGCGATCATATGAGTCTGAGGAAATGGAATTGGAACAGAGAGCTATACAAGAGATAAGGAAAAATCCGAAATATTTTTTCACATACGCTAAATCAAAATCCAAAAACCTCGACCAGTATTGGACCGTTAATTACAAATGAAGGTACGTACACAGGAGGACAACAAAGAATTAGTGAAATTCTAAGAAGCCAGT
>WNGS01061217.1:0-2500 GCA_020271785.1 Procambarus virginalis
GCTTGAAACTATAATGGCAAAGCCACTGCCTATGCTTCAAAGGTAGCCTTACCAGTGATTGGAACTTTCACTGCAGAGATTAAGTCAAAGAATGCAATGCTCATTACTACATTCCATGTTGTTAGGAATGCAAAGGAGTCTTTACTCAGTTACAAGACTTCAACCAAATTGGGGCTACTTCAGCTTTCTAATGCTGTAGCAGTGGAATCTGCAAACAATGTTGATGCTATTGTTGCTGAATTTTCTGATCGGTTTAAATCCATAGGTTGTTATACTGATAGCAAGGTACATCTGCATATCAACCCAGATGTAATTCCAGTTGCCCAACCACATCGCCGACAACCATTCCATACTCGCAAGAAAGTCGATGCCGAACTGGATAGGCTGATAGAACTAGATATCATTGAACGGTAACAGGCCCAACACCATGGGTAAGCCCAATTGTCACTCCACCAAAGCCGAAGAATCCAGATGAGATACGCATTTGTGTAGACATGCGTGTTCCCAACAAGGCAATAATGCGTGAACGCCATCCTACACCCACTGTAGATGATATGATTTACCGCTTGAATGGTGCAACTGTATTCAGCAAGTTAGATTTAAACAAGGGCTATCATCAGCTTGAACTTGATGATGAGAGTCGATTCATCACAACGTTTACGACACATCGAGGTCTGTATAGGTACAAGCGCCTGAGTTTTGGTATTAACAGTGCTGCTGAAGTATTCCAGCACATCATCAGCCAGGTATTGCAAGATATACCTAATGCTGACAACATGTCTGATGACATCATTGTTTATGGCCGTACCCAAGCTGAACACGACAAAGCTCTTCGTGCAACATTGCAACGCTTACGAGAAAAGAATTTGACGCTAAGCCGAGCAAAGTGTGAGTTCAATCAACATAAAATTGAATTCTTTGGACATGTACTTAGTGACAAAGGTCTGTCTCCAGATCCTAAGAAAGTTGCAGATATCAAGAATGCTGCACCTCCTTCAACATCCACTGAAGTACATAGTTTTCTGGGAATGGCAAACTACTGTTCTCGCTTCATTCCAGATTTTGCTACCATTACGAAGCCTCTACGTGAGCTCCTGAAGAAAAATGCATCATGGTACTGGAGCGATGTCGAGCAAAATGCATTTGATGCTGTGAAAGATGCACTAGTAGAAAATGCGACTGCTGCATACTTTGATCCATCAATGGACACTGAGTTAACGGTGGATGCTAGTCCTGTTGGTTTAGGTGCTGTGTTAGCCCAACACAAACCTGGTCAACCAGATTCAAGAGTAGTAATTGCCTATGCCAGCCGTTCTCTCACAGATGTTGAGCAACGATACAGTCAGACAGAGAAGGAAGCTCTTGCTCTTGTATGGGGCTGTGAACACTTCAATGTGTATCTGCTTGGTGCACCCTTTACCACGATAGTCACTGACCACAAACCGTTGGAGACCATCTTCAATAATCCAAAGTCCAAACCACCAGCTCGCATTGAGAGATGGGCTCTTCGTCTGCAACCATACAACTTTACGGTGAAATACAAGCCAGGTGCAGGCAATCCCGCTGATTACATCAGTCGACATCCTGCCAACAGTTTCACCATCACCAAGCATCAGCAAGTTGCCGAGGAATATGTACACTCTGTAACCTGTGATGCAGTCCCTAAGGCTCTCACTCTTGATGAAATACGTACTGCAACCCTAGAGGACCCAACTCTGCAAGCAACAGTGGATGCATTGACTAAGAAAAAGTTTCCACGCATCCCACCCTCAGGAGTTGACCAAGATGCATTCAAAGCACTTGAACGCATCCAGACAGAATTAAGTGTTACGCAACAACGCGACACCGTGCTGCGAGGTACTCGTATCGTCATTCCAGCTGTTCTCCAGCAACGTGCTCTGAAGCTTGCACATCAAGGACACCAAGGTCTTGTAAGGACCAAACAGCTGCTACGAGAAAAGGTGTGGTTTCCTGGCATTGATCGTCAAGCTAAGGACATGCATGATGCCTGTGTCCCTTGCCAAGCTGCAGTGGATACTTCAAGACCAACACCTCTACAACCTTCACCACTACCTGCTGCACCATGGATGGAAGTATCGATGGATTTCTGTGGACCGCTACCAACTGGAGAGTACTTGATGGTAGTCATTGATGATCACTCACGTTATCCAGAAGTAGAAATCATCACTTCCACATCTGCAAAGGCTGTCATCCCGAAACTCGACAAGATCTTTTCAAACTTTGGCATTCCTGAAGTTGTCAAGACGGACAATGGACCGCCATTTAATGGACAAGACTTTGTCAACTTTGCTGAGCATATTGGATTCAAACACCGCCGTGTGATGCCACTACATCCTCAAGCAAATGGAGAAGTCGAGAGATTCATGCAACCTCTCATGAAAGCTGTACGCTGTGCTCATGCCGAAGGACGATCCTGGAAACAAGCTATGTATGCTTTTCTCAGGAACTACCGTGCAACACCGCATGGAACACTGGGCAA
>WNGS01061217.1:7500-14450 GCA_020271785.1 Procambarus virginalis
GGGGGGGGGAAATCTGTCTACTGTAGGGGGGGGAAGCGTCTTCTACGTCAGGGTGGGATTACGTTTAGATGTTGTCAACGTCAGGGTGGGATTACGTTTAGATGTCGTCTACGTCAGGGTGGGATTACGTCTAGATGTCGTCTACGTTAGGGTGGGATTACGTTTAGATGTTGTCTACGTTAGGGTGGGATTACGTCTAGATGTTGTCTACGTCAGTGTGGGATTACGTTTAGATGTTGTCTACGTCAAGTGGGATTACATTTAGATGTTGTCTACGTCAGGGTGGGATTACGTTTAGATGTTGTCTACGTCAGGGTGAGATTACGTCTAGATGTCTTCTACGTTCAGGGTGGGATTACGTCTAGATGCCGTCTACGTCAGGGTGGGATTACGTCTAGATGTCGTCTACGTCAGGGTAAGATTACGTCTAGATGTCGTCTACGTCAGGGTGGGATTACGTCTAGATGTCTTCTACGTCAGGGTGGGATTACGTCTAGATGTCGTCTACGTCAGGGTGGGATTACGTCTAGATGTTGTCTACGTCAGGGTGGGATTACGTCTAGATGTCGTCTACGTCAGGGTGGGATTACGTCTAGATGTCTTCTACGTCAGGGTGGGATTACGTCTAGATGTCTTCTACGTCAGGGTGAGATTACGTCTAGATGTTGTCTACGTCAGGGTGGGATTACGTCTAGATGTCTTCTACTTTAGGGTGAATTACGTCTAGATGTCGTCTACGTCAGGGTGGGATTACGTCTAGATGTCGTCTACGTCAGGGTGGAATTACGTCTAGATGTTGTCTACGTTAGGGTGGGATTACGTCTAGATGTCGTCTACGCCAGGGTGAGATTACATCTAGATGTCGTCTACGTCAGGGTGAGATTACGTCTAGATCTCGTCTACGTCAGGGTGGGATTACGTCTAAATGTCGTCTACGTCAGGGTGAGAATAGACGCATGTATAAAATATATCCAGAGGTAGATTCACTACGTATTACTCTGAGAGAATTATACTTTTTTAATGGTACTAAACTTTTAGGATTTTCACTGTATAGTGTTTTATTTTTTAATAGCGGTGGTAATGACTGAATCACCTGCAGAACATTAGACGTTTGGTTAATGTAACTGCTGTGTATTAAGAACACCATTGACAGTGCCTAGTAATTACGCACTTAACCTACATTTTCACTGCCTTACGATACCTGGGAATCTTGTCAGATGGGCGTGATGCCAATATGCTACTAACAGCCTACATACAGTGGCTGGCAAACCTTTAAAAGCTTAATTAAAAAATTGTCAAAATACCTTAAAGGCTGCAATGAATTCATTCACATCTGTCGTGATATAAAGGCAATCAATTTAGTCTATAAATCAAAATTCTCACAAACACATTTGGTGCCAATTGTCGTCCTGGCGCGGTGTATAGTGTGTATATATATATATAATATATATATATATATATATATATATATATATATATATATATATATATATATATATACTCTTTCGACAAATATTTTACTTGACAGGCATATAATAAAAGCCTGAAACAAGACTTGTAGCAGCGAAAAGTTAAGGAGTTCACCTTATAATAGGAGTTCACAATAATTTACACGTGGACAATAATTGAGGGGCTGGTCCCAACCTGCACACAGAAATAACATCACATGAGACCAGAAGACATGGCAGGATGTGCAGAATATTCCGTTGAAAAGCAGAGGTGCAACAGGTACTCAGAGAGAACTCTTTCAACATCAGAGGCCCGAGACTGTTCAACACGCTTCCACTACACGTAAGGGGCATAACTGGCACACCCCTCACAGTGTTCAAGAGAGAACTATCAACATCAGAGGCCCGAGACTGTTCAACACGCTTCCACTACACGTAAGGGACATAACTGGCCGACCCCTCACAGTGTTCAAGAGAGAACTATCAACATCAGAGGCCCGAGACTGTTCAACACGCTTCCACTACACATAACGGACATAACTGGCCGACCCTCACAGTGTTCAAGAGAGAACTATCAACATCAGAGGCCTGAGACTGTTCAACACGCTTCCACTACACATAAGGGACATAACTGGCCGACCCCTCACAGTGTTCAAGAGAGAACTATCAACATCAGAGGCCCGAGACTGTTCAACACGCTTCCACTACACATAAGGGACTTAACTGGCCGACCCCTCACAGTGTTCAAGAGAGAACTATCAACATCAGAGGCCCGAGACTGTTCAACACGCTTCCACTACACATAAGGGACATAACTGGCCGACCCCTTACAGTGTTCAAGAGAGAACTATCAACATCAGAGGCCCGAGACTGTTCAACACTCTTCCACTACACATAAGGGACATAACTGGCCGACCCCTCACAGTGTTCAAGAGAGAACTATCAACATCAGAGGCCCGAGACTGTTCAACACGCTTCCACTACACATAAGGGACATAACTGGCTGACCCCTCACAGTGTTCAAGAGAGAACTATCAACATCAGAGGCCCGAGACTGTTCAACACGCTTCCATTACACATAAGGGACATAACTGGCAGACCCCTCACAGTGTTCAAGAGAGAACTGGATAAGCACCTCCAAAGGATACCTGATCAACCAGGCTGTGACTCATACGTCAGGCTGCGAGCGGCCGCGTCTAACAGCCTGGTTGATCAGTCCAGCAACCAGGAGGCCTGGTCGACGACCGGGCCGCGGGGACGCTGAGCCCCGGAAGCACCTCAAGGTAACCACAAGGTAGACACTCTCAGACTATGAGGGACGAGATCCCGGTAGTGAATGACGACCCCAGCGAAACATGTCATTATAAATCTGAGAACATTAACAGTTCCACAGCGCCAGAAGGAGACCTTTGGGGAAAGCGATGGAGTTCATTTTTCCTATACTACACGAGGAGACACGGCAATATGAAAGTGAAACAAGGAGAGAAAGCAATGTTTCTATAGCCAGAGAAAGAATGAATGCATATAGTAGTTCAGGAGCAGTTACTGAACACTCACGACGTCCATCAAATCTCAAACTTGATAGACATTGAAGTCTAACTGCTTCAAAAGTTTCAAGTGAGAGAATGGAAGAGATAATTTAGGGGAGAATGGAAGACATAACTGGAAACTTTACTAACAAAATGTGGCGTTTTGCTCTAAAATGAAAAAATAACTTTTTAAAATTACTCCCAGCACACGAGGAAGATGTAGGGAACATTAGGCTCATGGTAGATGTTAACCTTATACTGGGCTCATGGTATATGTTAACCTTATACTGGGCTCATGGTAGATGTTAACCTTATACTGGGCTCATGGTAGGGGTTAACCTTATACTGGGCTCATGGTAGATGTTAACCTTATACTGGGCTCATGGTAGGGGTTAACCTTATACTGGGCTCATGGTAGGGGTTAACCTTATACTAGGCTCGTGGTAGATGTTAACCTTATACTGGGCTCATGGTAGATGTTAACCTTATACTGGGCTCATGGTAGATGTTAACCTTATACTGGGCTCATGGTAGATGTTAACCTTATACTGGGCTCATGGTAGATGTTAACCTTATACTAGGCTCATGGTAGGGGTTAACCTTATACTGGGCTCATGGTAGGGGTTAACCTTATACTGGGCTCATGGTAGATGTTAACCTTATACTGGGCTCATGGTAGATGTTAACCTTATACTGGGCTCATGGTAGATGTTAACCTTATACTGGGCTCATGGTAGATGTTAACCTTATACTGGGCTCATGGTAGGGGTTAACCTTATACTGGGCTCATGGTAGATGTTAACCTTATACTGGGCTCATGGTAGATGTTAACCTTATACTGGGCTCATGGTAGATGTTAACCTTATACTGGGCTCATGGTAGATGGTAACCTTATACTGGGCTCATGGCAGATGTTAACCTTATACTGGGCTCATGGTAGGGTTAACCTTATACTGGGCTCATGGTAGATGTTAACCTTATACTGGGCTCATGGTAGATGTTAACCTTATACTGGGCTCATGGTAGATGTTAACCTTATACTGGGCTCATGGTAGATGTTAACCTTATACTAGGCTCATGGTAGATGTTAACCTTATACTGGGCTCATGGTAGATGTTAACCTTATATTGGGCTCATGGTAGATGTTAACCTTATACTGGGCTCATGGCAGATGTTAACCTTATACTGGGCTCATGGTAGGGGTTAACTTTATACTGGGCTCATGGTAGATGTTAACCTTATACTGGGCTCATGGTAGATGTTACCTTATACTGGGCTCATGGTAGATGTTAACCTTATACTGGGCTCATGGTAGATGTTAACCTTATACTAGGCTCATGGTAGATTTACCTTATACTAGGCTCATGGTAGATGTTAACCTTATACTGGGCTCATGGTAGATGTTAACCTTATACTGGGCTCATGGTAGATGTTAACCTATACTGGGCTCATGGTAGATGTTACCTTATACTAGGCTCATGGTAGATGTTTACCTTATACTGGGCTCATGGTAGGGGTTAACTTATACTAGGCTCATGGTAGATGTTAACCTTATACTGGGCTCATGGTAGGGTTAACCTTATACTAGGCTCATGGTAGATGTTAACTTATACTGGGCTATGGTAGATGTTAACCTTATACTGGCTCATGGTAGATGTTAACCTTATACTGGGCTCATGTAGATGTTAACCTTATACTGGGTTCATGGTAGGGTTAACCTTATACTGGGCTCATGGTAGGGTTAACCTTATACTGGGCTCATGGTAGGGGTTATCCTTATACTGGGCTCATGGTAGGGTTACCTTATACTGGGCTCATGGTAGATTTTAACCTTATACTGAGCTCATGGTAGGGTTAACCTTATACTGGGCTCATGGTAGATGTTAACCTTATACTGGGCTCATGGTAGGGTTAACCTATACTGGCTCATGGTAGGTTAACCTTATCTGGGCTCATGGTAGATGTTAACCTTATACTGGCTCATGGTAATGTTAACCTTATACTAGGCTCATGGTAGATGTTAACCCTTATCCGGGCTCATGGTAGGGTTTACCTTATACTGGGGCTCATGGTAGGGTTTAACCTATACTGGGCTCATGGTAGATGTCAACCTTATACTGGGCTCATGGTAGATGTTAACCTTATACTGGGCTCATGGTAGATGTTACCTTATACTGGGCTCATGGTAGGGTTAACCTTATACTGGGCTCATGTAGGGGTTAACCTTATACTGGGCTCATGGTAGATGTTACCCTTATACTGGCTCATGGTAGATGTTAACCTTATACTAGGCTCATGGTAGATGTTAACCTTATACTGGGCTCATGGTAGGGGTTAACCTTATACTGGGCTCATGGTAGGGTTAACCTTATACTGCTCATGGTAGATGTTAACCTTATACTGGGCTCATGGTAGATGTTAACCTTATACTACTCATGGTAGATGTTAACCTTATACTGGCTCATGGTAGATGTTAACCTTATACTGGGCTCATGGTATGTTAACCTTATACTAGGCTCATGGTAGATGTTAACCTTATACCTGGGCTCATGGTAGATGTTAACCTTATACTGGGCTCATGGTAGATTTTAACCTTATACTGGCTCATGGTAGATGTTAACCTATACTGGGCTCATGGTAGATGTTAACCTTATACTGGGCTCATGGTAGGGGTTAACCTTATACTGGGCTCATGGTAGGGGTTAACTTATACTAGGCTCATGGTAGATGTTAACCTTATACTAGGCTCATGGTAGGGGTTAACCTTATACTGGGCTCATGGTATGTTTAACCTTATACTGGGCTCATGGTAGATGTTAACCTTATACTGGGCTCATGGTAGATGTTAACCTTATACTGGGCTCATGGTAGATGTTAACCTTATACTGGGCTCATGGTAGATGTTAACCTTATACTGGGCTCATGGTAGGGTTAACCTTATACTGGGCTCATGGTAGGGTTAACCTTATACTGGGCTCATGTAGGGTTAACCTTATTCTGGCTCATGGTACCTTACCTTGAGGTGGTTACCTTGTGTGCTTCGGGCTTAGCGTCCCCGCGCCCGGTCGTCGACCAGGCCTCCTGGTTGCTGGACTGATCAACCAGGCTGTTTGACGCGGCTGCTCGCAGCTTGACGTATAGTAACAGCCTGGTTGATCAGGTATCCTTTGGAGGTGCTTATCCAGTTCTCTCTTGAACACTGTGAGGGGTCGGCCAGTTATGTCCCTTATGTGTAGTGGAAGCGTGTTGAACAGTCTCGGCCTCTGATGTTGATAGTTCTCTCTTGAAACACTGTGAGGGTCGGCCAGTTATGTCCCTTATGTGTAGTGGAAGCGTGTTGAACAGTCTCGGGCCTCTGATGTTGATATTCTCTCTTGAACACTGTGAGTGAGGTCGGCCAGTTATGTCCTTATTGTAGTGGAAGCGTGTTGAACAGTCTCGGGCCTCTGATGTTGATAGTTCTCTCTTGAACACTGTGAGGGTGTGCCAGTTATGCCCCTTATGTGTAGTGAAGCGTGTTGAACAGTCTCGGGCCTCTGATGTTGATAGTTCTCTCTTGAACACTGTGAGGGTCGGCCAGTTATGTCCCTTATGTGTAGTGGAAGCGTGTTGAACAATCTCGGGCCTCTGATGTTGATAGTTCTCTCTTGAACACTGTGAGGGGTCGGCCAGTTATGTCCCTTATGTGTAGTGGAAGCGTGTTGAACAGTCTCGGGCCTCTGATGTTGCTTACTGCTAGAATCCACTCAGTAAACATCTAAACTATTGGGACCGACTAAAGAGCCTAAATCTGTATTCCCTTGAGCGCAGGCGGGAGAGATACATAATAATTTACACGTGGAAAATATTAGAGGGGCTGGTCCCAAACCTGTACATAGAAATACATCACATGAGACCAGAAGACATGGCAGGATGTGCAGAATACTTCCGTTGAAAAGCAGAGGTGCAACAGGTACTCTGAGAGAGACTCTAT
>WNGS01061224.1:0-17410 GCA_020271785.1 Procambarus virginalis
ATCGAATGATTCATTATATGAACAAAGGCATCAGGTTATTATTTTCACCGCGGATCCCCTGGGGGATGCTCCCGGGGTCACCACGCGGGTCCAGCTTCCCATTCTCCCTTGTGTAGATAACCATTCTGGATAATTTTTACAACAAGCCTAGTTTGTTACAACCCCCCCGCACAAGAACTTAGTAAACCTTGTTAATTTGTTAAAAATAACGAGGTTTAGTATCCAAACCTACAACTAACTCATTGCCACAAACAAAAGCTAACCTAAAGAAGAAAATTTTTGACAATCATTAGAGTGTCCAACATCATCATAATAAACATGTTCAAATTCATAAAATTTCTCAGCCGTCAACTGACAGCAATCCTCCAACATCAGAAAACATACATCCTACCCTTACTGACATAGCTAAATAACATGTCCCTACTATAACAGCAAAGACTAGCTATATCAAGATACCAGAATAATTATTTTAAAACTGTTTTTCAACATTTATAAATTATTGTGATTCTAAATCTGTTTTTCAACATTTAAACGAAAGTGTTCAGATATTCTTTACACAGATGTTCAGAGCCAACTTTGTTGTTTGTATCAATTGTTCATATTTTTTTTTTTTTTTTATTTTTACATGCAAAGCATGCAAGTTAAATACAATAAAAAACAAATTAAGAAACATAGAAAACCATTACAAAACAAGGGAAAAAAAAGAAAACCACCAGCCAGAAGGGCTGACAGTACAGTATAACAAATTACAAAACTCGAGAAGGCATTGAAAAGACAGTACAAAGGATAAACAAATGCAAAACAACAAAACACAGGAGCATGTCAAAACAGAACAGTATAAAACAAAAATCAAGATGGATAACACGCAATCAAAAGAAAACCATCGTTACATACACAACAACAAAACAAAACACCGGCCTGAAGGACCGAGAACAAAACAACAGAATGAACAAACGGAAGTATTACAAAAAACGCAATAAGGGTATACACCACACAATAAGCCACACAAATACAAAACAAAAACTAATACAACACGTAAGCATAAAATAAAAAACACATAGGGCACGTTAACAACATGAAAAATAAGACATGAAGGCCAGACACACACACACCCAAACACCCGCCTCGCCACAAAACAAAGGGAGAGGCACGGGCACAAACTACCAGAAGGCAGACAAAACAGCCAGAAGGGCACACAGCACAAAAGAATACAATCACTCGTATTTGCGCGGAAACGCGTCCCGAGAGAAGCGTACATGGTACGCCTCCCATCGTAACCACTGCCAAGGGTCCTGACCATCCACCGGGGACGCCATCTTATCCGGGACGTTGGCCACAAACACCCGCAAACATGGCACCCAAACCGTATCACACCGGAACCGAGTGACCGGTACATGGTCCCACACCTCATCGCCGAAAGGTAGCTCAGCAACCCGCGACCAGTGACCCGACGGCATCACAGACTTCGGTGACACGGCCCCCAAGTGCCCAACGGTCAACCTCCGAGGAGGGAGCGTGGTAGAAGGCACCACCACAGGGGCACCAGCGCCCACGGGCACACCACCGGACGACCGCGTGGGAACCGAACCGCGCACATCTTTCCGTAAGGTCACCACCAGGCCACGCCCAGACCCACCATCCCCACCCACTCCGGCAGCGGAGGCCACCACTCCCCACCGCGGAGAGGCCCCCGGCGGAGAAGGAACAGCAGGCACACTCGAGACACGGACACCAATGTCAGCAGGCGCATGGACGTCCGCCACCACTAACTGCGGAGCCAGCAACGTAACCGGAACCACTCCATCCACACCCGAGGCCTCACAGTCACTAAAGTCCCCAACATCGGCCCAGGTAGACGACGAAGGCCGGGATCGTTTGGGCACCGGCCTGAGATCGTCAGAGCCGGAAGCCGACCCAGAAACATGGGCACTACTAGCCGGACGAACTGACGTCCGCCGCAAAACGGCAGCAGCCTCGACCACAGGGGGAACCGGACCACACACAACAGGGGACCCCACAGTCACCCCAGCACCCAGCACAGCCGGGATCCGAGGCGAGGATGCAGGGCCAGGCGCAGCAGCTGAAGACAGGTGAGCAGACGGTGAGGAGGGCGCAGCAGAAAGGCCCACTGGAGCAGCAGGGACAGGAGCAGGAGTATCCACCGATGGCATCGCAACATCCTGAGGAGGGCCGGCGACATTCGGGGGAACGTCAGGCGACGCCGGGGTAGCCGCAACAACGAGCGGGTCGGTCACTGCATCCCCGGAGTCCTCGTCCAGGGGAAGCGGAGGGAAATCTTCTTCCCGGAATAGGTTGACAGGAGCAACCGGAGCCGCATCGCACCCGGCAGCCTGATGCCCCACCAGGCCACACCGGAAACAGGTACGAGGCTGTCGGGCATAGTACACCCGGATGTAGCACCCCAGGAGCCGGACCGAAGATGGAATATCCGACCGCAGGCGCATCCCCAAGGTGCGAATGTTCGTCCGTCTACCGGCATACCTCCCAGAGGATATCGTGTTGACCCTCACACTGATGACCGCTCCAAACCGCTGAAAGTAACGCCGAAGAAGATCCTCGGGAAACTCCAGGGGCGCCCCATGCACACTGACATAAGTCAGCGCACCACTCCGGTCGGATATGGAGACAGAGCCGGCACCACCCGGCATCGACAACGAGCGTCCCTCGTAACGACTGAGGAAATCACGGTATACTTCCTCCGTCACAAGCTTGATGACAACACGATGGGCAGCCACAAGCTCAATACCGTCAACGTCCATCACAGGGACATGAAGCAAGTCGCACAGAACCATGGCTATTTCCGGATATCCAGCACGACCAGTGAACTCCAGGCCCACGGAGTTCACGCGCTTGATAGATGGAAGGGGACCACCCATGGTAAGCTCGCCACGTCAACACGCAGCCCGCAGCAACAACAGGGGGGGGGGGCAGAAACTCCCACACCCCCTCTGGTGACGAAAACGGCAAACACCTCAAACCACCAGAGGCCAGACGACACGTCTGTACCCCACGGCAGCTCCAGGCGGACTCCTGCTAGTGGCAGGCAGGCCGGCAAGCGTGGAAGTCTATTGTTCATATTGAGTAATCGAGAAAAAAATCGATGCTGATGGACGATGAATGTAGTCGATGACGATGTCGATCTTGCTTCTTCCCATGTGTAGACATCAATACCTGGTCCTCTTGTACTCCCGGTACTTTTGACTGACGACAGAGTGTAGTAGAGCTGAGTGCCAAGTGACAGCTGTAGAATACTGTTACTTCGGCCATTGATCTTGCTCCCGACAGTCCACACGCCTTCAAATCAATCACAGTTCACACGGCAGTCTTGATGTTAAACTTGACGTCGCAGATGACCACAGCAGAGCAGGACTGGATGTACCAACGGTATCTCGTAACAGGAGTGGTGTCAGAGGGTCGTAGAGGCGGGTTTGCTTGTTTGCAGAACAGGTGAATCTCGTCTTCCATCATTGCTCACGACATCTCAGGCGTTTCTTGATATCACCAGGTTACTAGGCCGTAAACACCACCTATGTATACCCTCGTACCGCCGACTTTAGGCCAAAGGAGGCAATTTTGCGACCTTCTATTGGCGAGTCCCGGAACTCTGTAGGAAAACCGTGCCTTCCACCTGTGACCGCATTAGTTCCGCGTTCCTGTTGCTTCAGATGACGTAATCATTAATCTTCCGGCGAAACTCTTGAGTACTGCTACTTGCTTTCCAGTTTCTTGACCTCTCCTCCAACACTGCTGGAATGGCTGCAGTCTTGATGACGCAGCGGGTGGGTAGTGGTGATCTTGAGACAGCTACCCCGGCGTTGTATGGCACCTCCGGTGACTGCAATATGTGGACAGCTTGCTGGCCCTGACAACCTCGTGTAGTGACGTGAGGCGTCGGCCGGGTGACTCTTGGATAGTCACTCATCCCCCAAAGTAACTGATGTATGGGTTACTGTGTCTGGTGGGGGGAGGGCTTTGTGTAACGTGCCTCCCCCCTCGGTCTTTACAGACAAGGGTTCACGTGTGGCTGGAACAACTGGGTCGGTGTACCAATCAGACCAGGGAACAGACAGACAACACCGCGGAAGCATAGATATACTCTGGGTTTGGTGGAGGTGGAACCCCAGAGCACGGTAAAAGTTGCTACCCAAGTTAAGTATAGAGATAGTTCACCTCATTGCCTTTACAGGAAAATCTAATGAATACTAAATTATACTAACCAAGGAAGTTACTTTACTGTACAGCGCGAGATCTCGTCACCATAGGGTGGCGAGACTGCACCTGACTACTGATGAGCGATGACAGAGGGTCATCCTCGTCCCCTGACTCGTCGGTGAAGCCATGAGTCAGCACTGCTGAGTCAGGAACTAGACCCGCTGAAGGCAGTTCTAATTCCTCTCTAGCATGATAATGTTTCAATTTATTTACATGAATTGTCCTTTCCACCTGGTCCTCGAATACTCCTTTTATAACAAGATTCACCGGCCCCGCCCTTTTAATTACTCTATACGGCCCTCGCCACCTCGGAGCTAGTTTCCTGCTCTGATTGGCGGGCGCAGCCTCATTCACTCTCAATACGAGGCTTCCTTCCTTCAACTCAAGAGGGCGCACTTTCTTGTCATAAAAATGAGCTTAGCTGTTCCGTGCTTTCTTGGACGCTTCAGCTGCAATATTCCATGCATTTCTCATTTTTCCAAGGACTTCTGAAGGATAGTCCTCCCCGTATGCAACATTATGTCTGTTAAGCAGACCTGAGGGGAAATTGCATGAATTACCAGTAAACAAATGAAGTGGTTGGGTGTTAATTGATTGGTGGATGGCAGTATTCAAGGCTAACTGAACATAGGGTAGGTGTTCATCCCAGGTGTTTGCGTCATGTTCAGCAAGGATTGCAAGCATATCCTTGACTGAACGATTAGTCCGTTCCGTCATTCCGTTTGCTTGTGGGTGGTAGGCTGTTGTAAACGCCGAAGTTGTCTCTAAAATCTTACAAACTTCTCTAAATATATTCCCATTGAATTCTTGACCCCGGTCAGAGACTAAAACTTTAGGAGGTCCGAATACCGTAACGAACCTACGCAAGAACGCATCTGCAACTGTACGAGAATCCTTCTGAGGTAATGCAACTAGTGTAGTGTACCTAGACAAATGGTCAACTAGCACCAAAACGTATCTATTCCCTGAATGACTATGATGTAAATCAATCAAATCTGCTCCCACCCGGTCTAAAGGTTCACGAATTTCAGGAAATTCCTGAAGTGGGGCTTGTACCTTAAGGGTACCTTTTCTCCTCTGGCAACGATTGCACGACTTCACGAAATTGATTACTTCAGAAAGTAATCCTGGGAAATAAAATAGAGACTTTGCCTTTAAGTGGGTTTTAAAGACTCCCGGATGCCCTGCAATTTTCGAAGCATGCGCAAGCTTTAACGCTGATGACCGTAACGCGTCCGGAATAACTAATTGAAATACTGCTCTATCATTCTGGCTATTAACATAATACAGGACGCCCTGTTTCATTTCAAAATCATGAATAGGTAAATTCTTTTTCTTTTTCGGGTATTTCCCTCCTTCTAAATACTCAATAATTTCCTTCCATCTAGGCTCGTTCATCTGGTACTCTCTCATTTTATCTGATGGAATGGTTTTTGTAGCGAGTAGATTATCCCAATAATATACTCGCTCCAAATTCATTGTTAATATTCCTGTCAACCTTTGGAGATGAGTGAGGTGAGGTGTTGCCCCGAGCAACCCGGTGAGGGGTTGCCCAAGCATATAAGCGGCAGAAATAGCAAATAGTGATCAGTCTACTTTCAAGTGTAGTCTAGAACAGACACTTGCGAGATTCCGTACCGACTCTCAGTGCGCTCAAACTCACACCATTGCTCGCCAAGGTATCACCTGCATACTTCTGTGTACTCGACTAAATATATATATATTCTCTTAGTGTCTGTGTTTATTGTCACCATATTTTACGTAACAATAGAACCGTTACATTGGTGACCCCGGAGTGACCCTAACACCCAGCCTTCTGATCTGTAGTGCCCATTGCACTGGGTCACCCATTGGTGACCCAGTGAGTGAAAATGAACACTTAGTCGCAAACTAGATCTTCGTCATGGATTTATCTACCAGGTTTCCAGCATACGATGCAGCTGAACCAGAATTTTGGTTCATGCAGATGGAGGCTATTTTCGACCACCATGAAATTACGGCTGAGAAAGCCCGATATGCCTGTACCCTGCCAACACTTTCCTCGGAGGCTATGCACACTGCCTCGGCTATCATCACCGCACCATCACCAGACGCCAGGACGTACACCGCATTGAAGGCCGCTCTTCTACAGGCAGCTATGAAACGCCGAATTCGACAAAGGGATCAACTCCTCACTGACAAAAAATTAGCAGACAAAACACCAGCCCAGCTTCTGTGGCATATTCAGTATGTGATGCATACTGCAACTGGCCCAGCCCCCAGCGAGATTGTGAGATCACTCTGGATACAACTCTGTCCAAAACACATTCAACCGGCCCTATTCAGTGTGGCTGACGACACGCCATTAGCCCAGCTGGCTACACTGGCAGACCGACTTCATACAATGTCTAATAATGCTACGCTGTCCCACCTCAGTGATACACAGCAGACTACAGACACCCACCAACTCGACGTCCGCCAGAACCGGCGTTTCTTCCGCCCAGGGAGGACGTACCAAGCGAATCCAGTATCAGGATCTAGGCGACAGCGAGAACACCGAGGAGAGCTTTGTATTTATCACCAGAGGTTCGGACACCAAGCCCACAACTGTAGGGCTCCGTGTTCCTGGTCGGGAAACTACTTCGGCGGGGACTGTTAACGGTCAGTAACCCCGCCATTTCAAACACTACACTGCTCTACATATCTGACATCATAACCAAACGCCGTTTCCTCGTTGACACAGGTGCAGCAGCTAGTGTGGTGACCGGACTAAGGATGAAGTTGATGGCCCTCTGAAACGACGAAGGCGCTGTCTTTAAACCAAACGGCATCCTACGGAAATGATAAGTGTGCCTACCATCCGAGAACGCTGTTTTCTCCCTATCCTGTTCTGCCACCGGAATCGCCCAATACGCCGATTTCGCGCCAAGAGTTGAGAAATACTTAGCAGCACCAAATTGATCTATTATCTCCTGTATTCGGGGCAACGGATACACATCACCCTTAGTTATTTCGTTCACCTTCCGGTAGTCAACACAGAAACGATAACTACCGTCCGGTTTCCGAACTAGCACAACAGGAGAGAGCCACGGTGACGTACTAGGCTCTATCACGCCCTGTCTCAACATTTTCTGGCACTCCTCCCTGATAACGTTCTTTGCCTGTTCCGGCAACCTCCACTGTCTCGTGTACACAGGCAAATGATCACCAGTTGGAATGGTGTGCTCAATCTTATCAAGGAGACCAATCTGGTCATCCTCTGTCGCAAATAATTTCGGGAATTTTCGCAAAACTCCTCTCAGTGCCTTCCTATCTGCCTGTGTAACATGTTGCAAATCAAGTGCTGAAATTAATTTTTCTACTTCTTCCACATTCTGTGCAACATTTCTCGTCTCGTACTGTACTTTGGATGGTGTTTTAGTATCTAACATGTTTAATGCACTACATTGTGATACCTGGTTGATACCTGGTTGATGGGGTTCTGGGAGTTCTTCTACTCCCCAAGCCCGGCCCGAGGCCAGGCTTGACTTGTGAGAGTTTGGTCCACTAGGCTGTTGCTTGGAGCGGCCCGCAGGCCCACATACCCACCACAGCCCGGCTGGTCCGGAACTCCTTGGAGGAATAAATCTAGTTTCCTCTTGAAGATGTCCACGGTTGTTCCGGCAATATTTCTTATGCTTGCTGGGAGGACGTTGAACAACCGTGGACCTCTGATGTTTATACAGTGTTCTCTGATTGTGCCTATGGCACCCCTGCTCTTCACTGGTTCTATTCTGCATTTTCTTCCATATCGTTCACTCCAGTACGTTGTTATTTTACTGTGTAGATTTGGGACCTGGCCCTCCAGTATCTTCCAGGTGTATATTATTTGATATCTCTCTCGTCTTCTTTCTAGTGAGTACATTTGGAGAGCTTTGAGACGATCCCAATAATTTAGGTGCTTTATCGCGTCTATACGTGCTGTATATGTTCTCTGTATTCCCTCTATTTCAGCAATCTCTCCTGCTCTGAAGGGGGAAGTGAGTACTGAACAGTACTCAAGACGGGACAGCACAAGTGACTTGAAGAGTACAAGCATTGTGATGTGATCCCTGGATTTGAAAGTTCTCGTAATCCATCCTATCATTTTTCTGGCTGTCGCAATATTTGCTTGGTTATGCTCCCTAAACGTTAGGTCGTCAGACATCATTATTCCCAAATCCTTTACATGCTGTTTTCCTACTATGGGCACATTTGATTGTGTTTTGTACTCTGTATTATGTTTAAGGTCCTCATTTTTACCGTACCTGAGTACCTGGAATTTATCACTGTTAAACATCATGTTATTTTCTGATGCCCAGTCGAAAACTTTATTAATATCAGCTTGAAGTTTTTCAGTGTCTTCAGCCGAGGTAATTTTCATACTGATTTTTGTGTCATCTGCAAAGGATGATACGAAGCTGTGACTTGTATTTTTGTCTATATCTGATATGAGAATAAGGAAAAGCAGCGGTGCAAGGACTGTACCCTGAGGTACAGAGCTTTTAACTGCACTTGGACTAGATTTTATATGGTTGACCGTTACTCGCTGAGTCCTGTTTGACAGAAAACTGAGTATCCAGCGTCCTACTTTACCGGTTATTCCCATTGACTTCCCATGTGCAGTGATGGTTGGCGTCTCAGCTGACTCATTGTGAAAGATTTCTGTTTCCTCCACCATGGTTCCCTGAGATACCCTATCACCTGCCCTGAAGCGAAAAGTCTTATGTGAAAGATTGACAACTGGAATGAGTGCACCTTTATCGAGCACTACAATTAAGTGATGAGGAATTAATAAGCTATCACATCTCCCAGCCACCTGAAGGGTGGTACCTGGTTGTATGTGACGTCCCACGGCTACTTTAATAAATTTAACAGAATGTGGTGGGCAACTCTGTTTAGTCAATGCATGCAATGCGCATGACCTCTTAACTGTGTCTGAAAGAGACTTAAAAATTAATTTTGGATAGTGCGCATTATATTTCTGCTTCCTCTTAATTGAAGCTACAACTGGGGGATGGTCGATCATCTCCACTGGGTAGGAAGTCTGTCCCAACCGCAACCTGCAGTTCCTAGCCCCTTTTTGAGCAGACAAGGAATAATCAAATCGTGACAGAAAATCAGTTCCCATTAAGATGTGACCAGGAAAATCAAGGTTCTCTACGATCGTACATGTGTGAGGCTGCAATTCCCCATCAATCTCAAAATTAACTGTACCTTGACCTACGATCTCAATCTTTTCCCCATTGACCGCTGTTAATGTTTTTGCGCAACGTTGAAGACGTGCACACTTAAAATTGCTGAAGGCTGACTTCTTAATTACAGTTGCCTGGCTTCCTGTATCAACAAAGGCTGTCAATCTTACACCTTCCACTTTCACCTCAAAAGTAGGCCTACCATCACTAGGAGCCTGCTTTCATGTTTTCGTACTAATGGTTGTACAATCTCTCTGTATATGCCCGTGCTTCCCACAGGAGTAACACCTCCGCGGATCTCTGTTTGTACCCCATGCAGGGTGGCTCGAACGTGCAGCTGAGGGCTGCTTCCTGCCTGACGAACCCGCGCTACAGTTACTCAGCTTGACCCCCCCGCCTTGACTTAACGCCTCTACGTATGGGGACGACTGAGCGCCCGATGTCCCTGTGTGCGTCTGCCTGTCTAAGGCTGTGGCGGCCTGTTGGGGTGTGGATTGAGGGTGGGGATGGGGTTGAGGAATGGTGTGGGTGGCCTCGGGTTGGGGTGTGGATTGAGGGTGGGGATGAGGTTGGAGGAAGGGTTGGTATAGGAATGGAGGTTGGGGTTGGTATATGAAATGAGGATGGGGTGGGTATAGGAATTGAGGATGGGGTTGGTATGGGAGATAGGGTTGAGGTTGTCGTGATGGGTGAGGTGTACCCAGGTATTGTGGTATTGTTCTGTGAGGTAGTTCCTGCTGTTTGTGTGGCGTCGATGTCATGTGTGGGGGAACCCAAGACGGCTCCCCCCACTCTTGGGACGAATCATCCTCCCTAGACTCCCCACTAATGTCAATAATTGTATCTGCACTAGCACGGAAAGATACGCCCGGCTGCCCAGTCCCCTGCAGAACCCGCGACCCCGTCGCCTCAGTCCCACTGACCCCACCTGTGACGTCAGCTGAGCTACCCTAGCGGTCCCCAGTGGTGTCGGAAGAGGTGCGATCCTCTACACTTCCACTCCCACTGGTCGCCACTGACTGGTCACTGTCTGAGTTAAGCATGTCCTGTGATTGCTGGTGTGCATGTCTCTTGTAGCTACCCTTCAATACACCCTCTACCCGGACTCACTACAACCGTGAACTTGCACAAATAAAACACAACTCTTTTCCAAGAGAAAACTAACTAAATTCCCAAAGTAGGAAAGACAACGATTAATCGAGAGAATCGCTGAAGTGAATTCGATGAATGAGCGTCTGCCCCGCACTCGTGTCTGACCTTGAAGTAACCCGCAGTTCTATTACTGAAACCTAAGTCCTTTACGTTAAAAAAAATTAAAGAATCTAATTTATATAAAAAATTTAAAATGATAAAATAACTAACGCGCAGCACTCGTGATAGATTAATAAAGAATATTTACTGTACTTTAATACTAAACGCACTTGAAGTGAGCAGCGTGGCCACTGATGACTGATGGAGCGGGGCCAGCTGCGCTGAAAAAACTAAGTCCCGCGCTTTTTCGCTTAAACGCTGAAAAATCAAAATTTTTGTTCTGAAGGAAAATAACTAGTTTCACGTTACCAAACAGCTCTAGCGATTAATATAGACTCCCAGGACATATATTGTCTTGTCAAAATTTGAATTTTCACCAAAACTGCGTATTTTACTCAGTGCTGGACTCTGCCAAATTTTTGCACCCGGAAGAAATTCTATCACCCAAAATATGGTAAAACTCCCTTAATTCGTCAAAAATGGGTTTCTTGTTCTCAGATATAAATACGCTATTATATAATACTGACGCTGTATACAAAACAACACTGACACATCGGGCGGTTTCAACACTCATCAATTCGAATTTTCATCAAAATCTGAGGTTTCACCTCAAGTGGACTCTAATAAAATCACAACACGATTTTCTCGAAAAATAACTAAATTCGGCAAAAATGTAATTATCACTGTTTAATGCTTAAGAACAGAATTACGTCCCTTGCGCGCACTAGAAAGTAATGCTGGCCCCAGAATATACACGAAACATGAGAATTCGAATTTTCGCCAAAATGTACGAATCTAGCCCAAGCTGGACTTAGAAAATTTTTCCACCTACGTTTCCATAAAAAAATTCTAAGTCTAAAAACGTGATTCTACCGTCTTACTGGTAAAACTAGAAACAATATCACTCGCAACGACTGGGGAATCCTAATGACGCCCAGACCATGTACGTGACCTACTAATACAAATTAATTACAGTTAACGACTTTCCAACGTTGACTTAGCCGAAAACTTATCCCAAAATACTTAGAAATATTCCACGAGTTCTATCAAACACTTACACGAAAATTACTATCCCTTAACAAACTCCTTCACCTAACTATCGTGACCGACCTATAGCCCTAAGTTCAGAGGATTAACTACGCTCTAGAAACAACGCCTCTGACTTAGACTAATACAATAAGGAACAGCAAAACTTAATGTACGCACTTAACCTAATATACACGAAAATACGGAACACTTAAACAAAAATTGAACCGGGGATTGAATTTTTTAGGGGAAAAAATTGCTAATCTCTAGAAAACGCAATTAAACGGGATTACTTTATAAATTTTATTATACTTAATTTAAAGATACACTCGACTTAATCCTATAATTGCTCCTACCGGCTCGCCGTCCCGCGCCTAGCCTAGGGGTCTCGACCGTCTAGATTCTAACAGAGCGACACGCAGCTTTCAGCAACAATTAAGACTAGAGGCGACTCAACCTCCACTAAGTGTGCGATCACTTAGTCGTTGAATCGCTGCTAGGTAGTTTACTAGTCCGTCCCTCGGAGGCCGCAACGCCCTTCACGGATTTACGTTTTTTCTTAGCGTTCTGGGTCGTCTAACAACGCCCTCGGACCTATCTCCTGGCGTCCCACAGATAAATCCGCCCAGACAGCCCACGAGGAAATGCTGTTGAGAGTATGGTGGCTCCCAACACCTCTGAATCAATTGCAATGGGTCGAGTATGGTACCCAGTCCAATCAACTCAGAGCGGTCTCCTTAGTCAATAAAACTGAACAGAATTACTTACTAACTAATCCTTAATAGTATCAGCCCGCATGAACCCAAGATTCGCCAATCCCCACTCAAACGCACTGTTGTGAGGCGCCCGACTAATCCTGCCCGCGGCTGTCCTCCCTAGCCTCTATGCACGTGTCCGAATGGCGAGACGCGTGAGCCTTTCAACAATTTCAAACAAAATTGTTGAAACCACCGCTGTGCACCATTGTAACACGGGAGGGGTTCTCTCTCCTACTACTACCCCCTTTTTCTCTCTTTACCTGTATTATTTCTTTAGTTCTTTACCAAGGGACCCCAAGACTTTTACTCCAGCCAACCCCACGCCACGTGGTCTCAAGACGATTTACCGACTTGAGATTCTGCAACCCGTATGACGTGAAATAGACTTCTAGCAAATTTCTAGGATCTCCTTTCCGCCGCCACCACCAGATCAGTAACCAAATGAGCAATGATCGAGATCTGGATCGATCACGCTAAACGCTCAACCTTGGGGCTTGATCCCCACTAGTAAACCAAAACCCTTGGATCTTAAGTGTGTAGTTAATTCAAAACGATATGAATGATGTACTCGAATTTGAGGAGCATCGGCGTCCACCTCAACTCGACCACGTGGGGACCACGTGACAAGGACAATTTCACAAAAATACAAAAGAAAAATGGAAATAATAAAATGCACATTAACTAATTAATTTATTCAAAATTAAGCAAAGTCTAAATAATTGTTCACTCCCTACTTGAACACTCCCTAACTGAATATTTAACGGCAATGAGTGGACTATTCCCGACAATTACTCGTAAAGCAACTCTACCTTCTATGTTGACTCGCTTGGGTAGAGTGCTGGTCTTGTGGGAGGTGAGATGGTGACCTCCCCCAGTTGGTCCATATAACACACTCCTCTCTCCCTGTTCCGCTACCCAGACGCCTAGATCTGTATTCTTCCGCTAGTATCTAAGTTACTTTGCCAGGCTTAAGTTATAACAATTAACCTCTGTCGTACTGAATTATCCAGATTGATTGACTATTGTAACTGAAATTAAATTACACAAACATCTTAAGGAAGAGCTATTCCCAATTACAAAATAGCTATTTGACCTTTGAGAAATAGAGGACATGGAACCTCGTGACCTATGACCTCCGGTCACTCCGCATCACAGCCTAGTTCTTGTTCGTGACGTCACTGATGGTGACTTAAACTCCTTCTTCTAATAATTAGAATACTCTTGATTTTATAAGCAGTAATACTATACAATACAATTTGAATGCAAAATGACTGAAGGTTAATTTCTCTAAATAAGTGAATAGTATCGAATGATTCATTATAAGAACAAAGGCATCAGGTTATTATTTTCACCGCGGATCCCCTGGGGGATGCTCCCGGGGTCACCACGCGGGTCCAGCTTCCCATTCTCCCTTGTGTAGATAACCATTCTGGATAATTTTTACAACAAGCCTAGCTTGTTACAATAAGGGCAAAAGAGAGTTGGGGACGGAAAGAGAGGGGAAAGGTAAGAGGGTAGTGGAGGTAAGGGATGGGAAGGTAAGGGAAAGAAAAGGTAAGGTGTGATTTGACCGTGTGATTATTACATAGCTGAGTAAACAAAGGGTATGGAAGGTAAGGTGTGATATGACCGTGTGATTTGTATCACGGTGTGAATATTAGCTCGTTAGTTATTATTTACGTGGCTGAGTAAAAAAGGATATAAAAGGACAGGATGTTTACTTTTGATAAAGGTGATAGACTGAAGAGCATCTTGACCTGATTTAATTTTGACGAATACTGAACTAAAGCAGAGGACATGAGTTGGAGCTTGGTAATTTGCTTTTGATTTATTTTACAGGTGTCTGAAAGGTAGTTAGGGTTTTAAATCTCAGGGGATTTTGACTGAAAGTAGGGAATTTACAGGAGCGAACTAAGGTAGGGGCCGAGAGCTAGAGTTTGGTAAAACTATTTTTCTTTATTTACTCAGATAGAAGTTTATCTGCTTTAAATTTTGATAAAATTGTTTAGGTATTAACGAAGATATGAGAGGGAACTAAGGTAGGGGACAAGAGCCGGAGCTCGGTAATTGTTTGGATTGATTTTACTATTGTTTGGATTGATGTGAGCATGCAAGAAAGAAGCATTCATCTTGATTGGAATGCACCGTGTACAGTCAGCCTATCGTAGTTTGTTTGAATATGCCAGGTTGTCCGTCGACTCGCTCTTCTCGTTTACGTCGTTCAAATTATTTTCTACTGGCATTCCATGTGTAATACGCAGGCACTTCCGAATAGAGCAATGTTTTCGCAAACGCGTCATTCTGATATAACGTGAATAAAGCAGATAACGTTGTTGTAGCCGGTGGATTCATAGCTGTTTGATGCACGTTTGCAGCTGTGAAATAAACGTGTTGTCTATATTCTTGTTTTCGAAACAAAAACTAAAAATACTAACGAAATATTTCAATTCAAACGCCGATCAATCGACACAGCTTAATTTCACCACCAATTGCACTGGAAAAATGGAACAGTTAAGAATATGGAATGAAAAACAATGAAAAAAGAAACAAATTAGCTATGCCCACAAAATGAACGATATGATAAACAACACAGCTCAATTCCAACGCAATGTCACACAAAATAAGTAAATCAGATTGAAAAATAAATCCAAATCTATGAAAAATCAATATATCAATGCAAACGGAAACATTGAAATTTAATCGTAACATATCTTGTATCATATGTTGTTCTTGCGTGCAACAGATGGCGCTGTTTTTCAAAACATGCATGTTTTTACCTGTCACAGTGTTGGCATCTATATAGTAAATATATCAAAACACAAACGTATTCGAAAGGAACGTCGTGTCAAAATTTCAAAGCAATCGGTGAAGAAATTTCGTAGATTACAGCGTGCGTTGCTGATACGTCCTACACATGGTACTGTTTTTCAAAAAAAGCATGATTTTCCTGTCACAGGTGAGTCATGTATATAGTATGTATATAAAAATACTCGCCAATTCGAATGCAATGTTGTGTCAAGATTTCAAAGCAATCGGGAAAGAGGTTTCGAAGAGTTCCCTCACTTGAAAAACATACGAAAAACACAGCTTTTTAAAAAAAGCATGTTTTTTCCCGCCACAGATGTGACATCAATATAGAATGTATATAAAGACCCGCTTGGATGTGAATGGAACGTTGCGTGAAAATTTCAAGAAAATCGGTGAAGAACTTTTGGAGATTAGTGATTTTGAACAAACGAAAATTTCCATTTATATATATATATGTATACTAGCAGTACCTGCTACGCATTGCTGTGGCTCAATCTGATTAAATGGTAAAGAAAGAAAAGAGAAAATACACGTTTCTAACATGTTTAATTTCACAATGCTTGTGGGTATACAATATTTTTTTCTTGTTCTACTGTCTGTGAAGATATAGAGTTTGTCTGATTGCCGACTCTAGAACACGTAACATATAATTGTCCATGTGAGAAGCAATCTGTGTCTAGATCTAAACCGCACAATTCTAAAGATTGGCCTTGAGCTTTGTTGATGGTGATTGCTAATGCCAATCGAATTGGGAACTACAATATCATAAATCGAAAAGGCAAATTCGTTGGATTCATAGGAATGTGAGAAATGAGGACATCTTCACCTTTGAAATGTCTTGTCAAGACTTCTGCTTCTACGACGATGCTGAATAATTTTTTACTGAAACCGCGTGCCATTGCTAAGCTTTGACTGGTTGATATTTCGCAACAACATAATTGGCATGTCGCTTTTCAAATGCAATTCGTGCGGTGGTGGTATCCCTCGCAGATCGAGTGAATTTAAAAATTCTGTTGGATAATTAAACACCTCACCTGCTTCCACCACAGTGTCGACGGACTTGAATGTGACTGCCCCGTTTCCATTCCCAATTTCCAGAAATTGATGTGAGAATATCTCAGCTGATGAGTCGTTTTGTAGTTGGACACGCATATTTGTAGTTAATTATAACATCTTTACGTGGCGCCACATTGTAGAGTATTTCAGGCAAGCATATATTTCATCCGCTGGTGTCGATCAAGGAATTACAGGTAATGATTGCATGAAATCTCCTGCAAGCAATATTAATGCGTTCCCAAATAGTCTGATGTTTCCACGTAAATCTTGCAATGATCGATCAAGAACCTCGAGCGATATTTTGTGGGCCATTGTAAATTCATCCCAAACAATAAGTTTACATTTCTGCAATACTTTTCCAATGCCGGATGCTTTGGAAATGTTGCACGTGAGAGTTTCCATCAATTGAATGTTCAATGGTAATTTCAAAGCTGAAGTAGCAGTTCATCCACCTGGTAGCAATGTCACAGCTATTTCGGACGATGCAAGAGCTAAGATTATGCCATTTTGGGATCGAAATGCTGCCAAAATCAATCTAATTAGAAAGGTTGTATAGTTCCTCCTGGCGCATCTTAGAAGATTTCTCAAAACCCGTTAGACAGTTTGAATTATTTGATCGTAAAGCCTTTTTCGATCAAGCGTAGCTTGAGAATATTTTATTGCACATATGACAACAGATCACCTGTGTTGTAATTTTGTTCCGAGGAGGCATTCTAATTGAACGAAGCAGCAGCAGATCGATTCGGTGTGATGGCATTCCAATTGATTGCAAACTTTGTTCGCGATTTTAAGCAAGCAACAACTTCAATAATATACACGTTTCGTTGTAGATTTCTGCTGTGAAATTTATGTTCATTTTTTAATTTTCCTTGCGTATTCGACGGACAATATCTTCAGCCATGTGTTTTTGATTGTTTCTCCCATAACTCTGTTGGAGATAAAGGAGAGAAGGTGGTCAATATGATTGCAAACAATGCACGAATTTGATTTGGATGTGACGTGTTGGATGTGTCATTAATGCATCCATCCCAGTGTCGGTAGTCCAATAAATTCAGAGCTTGACATGCACTACGGAATGTGGCATAT